>MVGT01003688.1:55060-88956 GCA_002174775.1 Macleaya cordata | reverse complement strand
TTTTTTTTTTTTTTTAAGGTTTTGTATTTTGTTTAGTTTCTTAAGGTTGTCAACTGATTTTTGGATATGTATATTATTTATACTATTTAGATCGTATCTAAGAATTCAGCTCAATCGGAAACCTCTAGCATTTTCTAGCACAACGAACACTTAATTTAGATTTTAATAGTGTGAATGAACGACTTACATTTAAAGTGATTTGTTTGGAGGGTTAAATAATTCTGATTGAGCTGATTTTTTGTGAACATCTTATAAATAATGATAACATTATGTCTACAAAAATTCAGCTGATTTGAAGACCTCTAACTTGCAAAAAGCTCCTTGAAAAACAACCTTAACGTTTGCCCTTAGGGCACACATTAACAAACCCTTAAAAAAAATAGTAATGCAATATGTACAAAGAATTTAACAAAAAATTTGACAAAATAGTGATGAGCAAGATCTTAAACAAATAAAAATGTCAAAATCTTCATAATAAAAATACAAGAGTAATTATTCAAGATCTTGCCACATCACTGTTTTGTCAAACTACGTATTTTTTGTTAAACTATTTTGTACATGTAAATTTTTCAAAAAGTATTTGAATAAAAAATGTGAAGAAGAAATGCAAATATAAAATCTCAAAATTACTCCATTTTTATTATTTCAAAATTATTATTTAGAGGTTAAATTTTTTAGAATTATCTTATTTTTGGGCAAGGAAATCACCCACATAAAAAATCATACCAATTAATATCCATTTGATCCCTACAAGAACAACCACCCCCAAAAACTCCCCTTAGCACATTACACTATTAATTTTGGGACCTCCATAATAGATGGAGGAGGGATCACTAAAAAAGATGGGTTTCTGCCCAAATGGAAAGGTTTAATCGGGTATTTTTGTTAGAGGGGTCTCCATTTCAAAAAATTATACCCCACCCCCACCACTATTGCCACTACGTACCGTAACCAATCTTCATGAAAATTAGTAGAAAAAAAAATCGACAATTGTTGGTCGAAGTTGAATTTGTGGTCGATTTTCTTTTTTCTCCAATCAGTTGTGGAAGTGATGGTGGTAGTGGATGGTGGAGATGCCAAGAAGGAGATATGAGATTTTTCAAATCTCTCTCTCTTCAATTTCCTTTTGTTGCGGAGATGGTGGTGGAGGTGATGGCCGTATTGTGGTCGTGGTGAGGTAGGGGTAGTGCTGGTGGCAATAAAGATGACGGTGACGGTAATGATGATAGGGGTGGGGTATATTTCTTGTGAGTGTAAAATAGAATGGGTTTAGAGAGAGAAAGGGATTTCAGCTAGGCTTACCCTTTAGTAAAAAAGAGAGACCCCACTAACTAAATTGGGTATTTTAGGGGTCCCTATAACTTAGTATCTCTCCATCTATTTTCCCTTTAAGAATTAATCATTTACGCCTGATCAGTGATCACTAAAAAAAAAGAAAAGGAAGCTATGCTCGAATTTTCCTATGATAGATACGTGAGTAATATACTAACATACCGTTTCAGCTCTTGAACATATTAATTATTGGCTTCACAAATTAGACTGCGTCACAATCACCCGTGTGATTTGGACTAATTCTTTGACCATTTGGCAAAAAAATAGAACCTGATTTTTGTAGAAACCAGAAAATGAAATAGAAATAGAAATAGAAATAGAAATAGAAATAGAGAGAATATAGATAACAAGATAAGAGTTGTTGGGACTTGGATATCTATATATATAGAGATAGAAGCAAAAGTTCTGATAAAAAACAAACAAAAGAGATACAAGCAATCAAAGAGTTTTCCATAGATAGAAGGAAGAACCACCCACCCCTGCTTTCATTCCCTGATTAATTAATTAGCAAAAGAAACCCTAGCTATTTGAGCTTAGAAATGGCTATTAGGTTAATCAGCAGCACCATCTTGCATCCTTCTCCTTCATCAGATCCTTCCATTTGTTTTGATACCAAAATCCCTCTCACCATTTTCGACAAAGCCGCATTCGATCTCAACGTGTCGGTTTTATACGCCTTTCGACCTCCTATGCCTTCTAATGAAGCCATGAAAGAAGGTCTGTTGAAAGCCCTTGTTAACTTCCCACACCTCGCCGGACGGTTTACTACAGATGAACTAGGCCGTCCTTGTATCCATCTAAACAATGCCGGAATTCGAGTGATCGAAACCTACATTCCGACCACTTTAGCCGAGAAGCTCCCGTTCAATCCATCAACAGATATAGAAGACTTATTCCCACCCATTGAAGGTATTGATGAATTACTTCAAATTCAACTGAATCGTTACGCTTGCGGTGGCGTCGTGATCGGCCAAACTTGTCATCATCATGTTGCCGATGGGCAATCAATGAGTTCGTTCTTCTTTGCATGGGCGAAATTAGTACGTGGTCTAGACACTCATGACATAATCCTTCCGTACCACGACAGAGCTTCTATTTCCGTCCCTCGAAATCCACTTAACGTCGAATATGATCATCGTTCGATTGAATTTCGAAAGAGTACTAATCTTGAAAAGGTTAAATCTTCGACGTCCATCGAAAACTTGGTTGTCAATTTCTCTGTAGATTTCATGAACAAGCTCAAAATGAAGGTTAATGAAGAAGATCATAATAGTAATGGCACTAGACCATACCAAATATATAGCACTTTTGAGTGTTTACTAGCTCATGTATGGAAGAAGGTGACACAAGCTAGAGGACTTGAACCAGATGAGTGCAGTCAAGTTAGGGTTGCAGTGAATGGGAGAGCCAGAATTAAGCCCCCTGTTCCAATGGAGTATTTTGGAAATTTAGTACTTTGGGCTTATCCAAGATTGAAGGTGAAGGAATTATTGCAAGAGAACCATGCTTATATTGCTAAGGCAATCCATGAAGAAGTGACTCGTGTTGATAATAGGTATTTTAAATCGTTTATAGATTTCGGAGAGATGTCGAAGGACGATGGAGGCGAGGAATTGGTTTCGATGGCGGCGGATATCGGAAACTTGTTGTGTCCAAATTTGGAGGTTGATAGTTGGATGAGATTTCAATTTCATAATATGGATTTTGGAGGGGGAAGTCCATGTGCTGTTCTTCCAGCAGAATTGCCTGTTGAAGGGTTAGTGATATTTGTTCCTTCTTGCAAAGAAGGAGGTGGTGTGGATGTGGTCATGGCTCTTTTACATGAACATGTTCAAATCTTCAAACAAATTTGCCACACTTTTTGAGCTACAAGCTTCTATGGAGGTGGCTGGCTGCAAGCTTCAAGGATTGAAATTTTAATCACTGTTCTAAATATTAATTATTTTCTTATTTATTATTATATATGTATATATATATGTTTTTTCCATCTCCAAAAAAAATGGATGTTTCTCTGTCTTTTAAGAATATGTCTAATTGTCTATAATAATTATATAAATGTTAATCTTTTTTTGCCATTATAATAATTAAAGATGTGATTTTTCAATTTTCTTTTTTAAGTGAATTGACATATATATTTAGATGTTTTCATTATTTTTTTATTTTTATTTTACGAAATTTTGACTTAATAATGAAAAAGAACCCTAGCAGGAAGGGACTAAAGCCTGCTTACTAAAACTTAATTTCATTTCTTCAAAAGAGTTAGATATTGAGTTGTTTCTGTTTACAAGGTTGTGAGTTCAAATCTTACAAAATATTTTTTTAATTAACCGAGTAATAGAAGTCCTCCTTACTTTTAAATTCTCCTATTGCCTGCTAGCTAGCAAGTATAGCCTAGTATTTGCCTACCCCAGATTTCATATCCCAATATTTTGCTAAAATAACTTCAAATTGTCTTACTAATAAAAATAAAATAGGAACCACTTGAAATAAAAATTGGTTTGATTTTATGATCTTGATGAGTTGTTAAGATTTGTCATATATCATGTGTGTCATTCCACCAATAATATTTGGGGCAATATCTCACTATAAATAGAACTTCGTGGTCTCACGTAGAAGATCATTGCATAGCTCTATATATCTATATTTATATAGAGCAAATCTACATATATATAGATTGTTGAATTTGTCAACTAATTATAAGATTATATATCTTCAAATTGAGTTTTTCTTTTTCTTTTTTTTGGGGTGCATGTGGAACATGAGCAAATCAATCAAAAAAAAAAAAACATGAGCAAGGCTGGATCAGATCGATCAAGAACCGATCGATCTGAGAAATTAAATGGAACCCTAAAAACATATATAAGAAAGATTTCAAATGAAAGGATTTAATTGGTAGGCCAATTGATTAAATCAAATCGTGTACAACGATGTGGTTGGTGATCCTACTTTACTTTCTTTCTGAAGTTTAAATAAATAAAAGCTGGCAACTATAAAACATGCATCATGAGTGGTTTTTTTTTTTTTTGACCTTTGAAATCTTGCTGATGATGATGATGATGAAACTAGCAATTATCGACGCCTAAGTAGTAGTGTATTAAATCCTTTTCTTCTTATATATCTTTTAAAAAATTTAGTAGTGATCAAGAAAGTAAAGCATTGGTGGTGGTACTGCCACTAGCTAGCTAAAATCTTGAAAATCAGGCTTTGATTTGCTGTATTCATTTCAAATTTTGAAATTTGAAGACTGATCAAAAAAAAAAAAAAAATTGAAATTTGAAGAAAGCCAGAGAAAGAGAGCTAGATCATATCCCGCATTAAATATGCATATCAAACAGAAAATAACGCTGGCGTCAACTTAATTAAGCCTTTGGTCGATTAGTCTTTGGGCATGAATTACTTAGTGTGAATGATGACTTCTTGTTCCCTATATATAGTGGTTATTTTTGAGTATTGCGAAAATAGAAATTATATTTTTGAGTATGTGATTTTTAGGGAGGGAGAATAAAAAATCGTCTTATTGAGTTTTCTATTCTCTTATTTTTTTTTTTTTAAGGAATTGTCTTCTCAAAGAATGAGATTATGGGTTTAATTAAAAAGACAACTAAACACAGGAATTGAATCACATTTTTTAAAATATAATTCTATTCTCTTCTTACAAACATGGCTATCGCTAATGATAGTCTTTGGCCTTGAATTGACATGGTTACTTAGATAGCTAGGCCACAACTAGAAAAACTGAGGTAGTAAAGATTCTTCATGAGCCTAGCCCTACTATTTTGCCCGTAGGGGGGTGCGACCACTTGTTCCTAAGGGTCCAAATTCACCTACCTACACTACATGTAATGGAGTGCTATTTTGTTAACTCATTTTTAAAGTCGGTATACATTAAAAAGTCACCCCACAATCATTTGAAAAGTGTTGCTTTTAGTAATTTGACGATGGAGGTGGAGATTAATCCCACACTGAATCGAATAAAAAAGGAAGGATCTTGGAGATTATATGGATATGGGGTACCTCCACCTAATACACTGAAATTAAAAAGAAAATACTAGTTTCTAAACTTCTAGCTTAGGGTTGGAAAAAACTGGTGAGAAACATTCCAATTAATGTAGTTTGTTTTTGCAGAATTGAAAACTTTGTAACCAGAATTGACACCTTGTGTAACTAAAATCCAGCCGCCAGTCAAAATTATACAGATCCAAATGAATCAAGTACAACAACAAAGTCAAGCTTTCGACACAGACTGATTCATACATACATGCATAAATACTCATCATGTCCACTCCTCCCTTAGTCTCGTGTCACCAAGAAGGCCAGCAACTGTGCCAGCGAGTTCAGCTAATTGCTCTACATCTATTGGATCTAAAAATATTACTGGACGTTTAATTGCTTTTTACTCTGTCAAACTTGACCTAACTTCTGTCAAACATCCCTAAAAAAGACTTCTGTCAAACAAACTCAAGGGGTCTTTGTTTTTTATTTTTTTCTTCTAATTAATGGTAAGCTCATAAAAAATGTTATTTTTTTTCTAAAGAGATACGCATAGTTTTTCTAACCATTTAATGGGCTTGAAGCTTTTAATTAAAGGTTTTCCACTAGTTACTACTAGTTAGTGGTTAAAAACAAAAAACATTGATCTAAAAGTCCTAGAAATACTTAAAGACTATTTAGAGATCCGAATAAAATTGTTTGATTTCCATCTAAATTGATGTTTTAATCCTGTATATTGGCCTAGTTGCTCTTTTTTAGAGCTACACCTACACACATGTTCCATGCCAGACCTAGCAACGGGTGACCCTACCCGCCGACCCGACCCTAACCCGACTCGCTAACTAAACGGATAGGGTTATGGTTGACATTTTTGGACCCGCGAGTCAGTAGGGTCAACCCGCGGGTGACCCGCCAACCCGTGAACAATATATTTTTTTTAAAAAATAACACTTTAGTTTAAGTTTTTTATAAGTAAATTTTATAATTTTAATTAGTAATTTAATCTTTGAACTAATAAATTTAAAAAAATTTAAATTTAATTAATGAGTTTTAAGTTTAAAATAATAATTAATGAGTAATAAATAATATTTAAAAATTTTAGATTTTAGTTACAGTTAACCCGCCAACCCGTTAGGGTCAACCCGCCTACGGTTAGGGTTTGGAATACTGACCCGTTTATTAAACGAGTCAAAGTTATGGTTGAGCAATCTTGACCCGTTAACCCCGCTAGGGTCGACCCTGACCCTAACCCTAACCCGTTGCCACGTCTATTCCATGTTGAAGTCTATAAAATAAAAAATAAAAACTTATTAAAATTCTAATCTTTTAAATTTCAGATCTAAAAATTAAGAAAAACAAACACCCCTTAATATTAACTCCAAAAGTCTTAACTCTAAATCGTGAAGAATTGGAACCGTTTAGTAATTACTGTTCCAATACACAAATCGGTTCTAATTTGGTTCGGTTCCTCGATATACAGGTATCCATTGAAACCCATCTAGGTCAAATAAATAATCCAAAATTGAAAAGAACAAGAGAGGAGGAAATGAAGGAAAGATAAAGCTTATTAGAAAGAAGTAACCGAAAAGAAAGATTCCGTATTTGAAAAAACAAATTGAAATTGGGTTTACAAGGTGGAAAGTGTGAAGGGGGACGGGTGGGGCCAACTTGGTTGTTTGTAGTCCCACAATCACATAAAAGAGACAGCTCAGACCAGCCAGCTTCACCTCTAGGCCCTTTATTTTCTTTCTTTCTTTACAACCAAGCCACCAAAACCTCTTTTTACTACTCTTAAATCCCTTTCATACTCGACCCCTCTTCTTCACAATCTCTCTTTACTTTCTCTCTCTACTCTTGCTTGCTTTTTGTGGGTTTTAGAGATTCAACAAGGTTTGGGTTTTTTTTTTGTTTGAACAGTTTTTTATTCTTGATGATGAAGATGATCTGACTGTCTGACCTAGTTTTTTTTTTTTTGCTACAAAATCATCTAATAAACCCTTTCCCTGATTTTTCTTTTCTTTGTGTGAATAGGAGAAAGGAAATCATGGCTAATGAAGCACCAAGCTGGGCTGATCAATGGGGAGCAGGAGGGATTGGAGCAGGAGAAGAAGAAACCAAGCCCAAGGTGACAAAGAAAGACAGCAGCAAGAAAATGGCAGACATGAAAGCAACAGCTTCGGTTGGATTGGACAAGGCCAAGGCAGCAGCAGTGGTGGGAGCACAAAAGGTGAAGGCTGGGACTTCGGTTGGTGTCAAATGGATCAAGACCCAGTACCAGAAAAGAAGTTCTTCCTCCAAGTGATTAATTGTTCCATCTCTCTTTCACCCTTTTTTTTAGGGATGCAGAAATTGAAAAAACAGAACCCTAATTTTGTGTTTTTTTTGGATTGAAATGCCTTTGTCATCTTTTTATACCCAAATATTGAGTGAATGAAATCTTTCGAATGGGTTTTTTATTCTTTTGAACTGTTAAGCCAAACCCTAGTAACGAAATCATCCTAATAATATTCCATAATTTTGATCTATTAGTTCTCAGCCTGTACGACTGGGTTTCAATTCATAACAAAACATGGATTCAAACAGAGATTAGTTGCTTCGAAAAAAAAAATACTTGTTTCGCTTCAAGATCTTTCAATCCAAATAGAGAAGAATTAGAAAAAAAAGCTTCTCTAAAAAAACCCTTATAAAAAATCTATGTTAATAATCAAGTTTTCGCAAGATAAAAGACCTGTTCTACAGGACCATGTTTTAATCTATTTTAATAATCGTTTTCACAAGATAAAAGACCTCTTCTATGTACAGGACCAGGACCATGTTTCTCAAATGAAATTGACGTTTTATCACAAATGTCATGATTTGGGATTGAAGAATTAAAGATTTTTTTGAGGGTAATGGAAGAATTAAAGATTGGTCTGAATCCTGTATTTATGCCAACCTAACCTTCAGCATTATATGATTCGCGTCTTTACTTACGCAGCACATTATTAAGCTACTTATTAAGTAAGCTACTTTTATGTCTTAGCTGGGCAGTATTCCTACACAAAAATTTGGGAACTAAGGCTCCTATTTTGGAGTCAGAGGTAAAAATATTGTATAAGATGCCGAAAAATTATGTTAATGAATCAAACACTTCATTGCTTACACATGTCAAATCTGTCGAGCATAAATATTTCAAAAGAAAAACAATTCAAACTACTTCCATTGCTAGCAAACGTTTAATAAACAGGTAGGTCCTTTATCCAAACAAAGAACAAAGCCATAAACCATAAGGCAAAGGTCTGAACAGGAGATCAAAGTAGAGAGGTGGGTTTGTGAGAATTTACAACTTTTTATCTTCTTTATCTTCTTCAGTCTCATTTACAGGGGATTATAATGGATTCTGGCTTTTAAAGCCCAAATGTATTCTCGCCGCTGTAGGTCATGTAAAGGAAGCCGTCTTCATCCTTGTTCTCCTCATAAATGGCAGACATCATAGCAGCTGTAACAACCCAAAAATAGTGTTCTCTTAGTTACATGATCTAAACCAAAGCTTCTATAGTTTAAATCTAATTAAAAAATTCCAACCCTAGAGAGTTGAGTTCCCTCTTACCAGTGGGTGGTAACACATTTTTGACAAAAATGAAAATTGCCTTCTCAGCACTCAGCCTTATCCTCTTCCGGACCACATAAACAAACTGCCCAACAGTCAAATCGGCAGGAACCAGATACCTGCATTCATTGCCAGAATGTAAGATAACAACAAAACGAACTCTTCAGCAATAACAGAGACTTAAAAGCATGTAATATAGAAGCATTTTGAATTTGCAGAGCCTTCTGTATCATGACCATGTTCAAATCTTGAGTCAACAGATTCTGAATTCTTAAACCAGGTAGCATAAGGGTCGGATTCTCAACCATTAGGGTAACGAATTTTAATAATAATAAATAAATAAAAAAACACTAAAAACTGTAGTTGACATGATTTACATTCCCACCAAGATTGTCTAGCAATGATTAGATTGGGTGAGAAACAGGTCGAATTAATTTTTCACTTAAATTGCTGCTAAACAATTTTTCCCAGTTTCTTTTACCCAAGTAATTCAACACTTGCTTATCAAAAACAAAAACAAAAAAAAAACAAAAAAAGTTATTCAGCACTTGAAAATAAATATTATGAATTAAGGAAGCTTTTCTAGTTGACAACAAAAAAACAGTATGGTGCATCCTCTAAAAAATAATTTGATCAGAATGCCATCCTCCATAACTTGTTTTACCATGCTTAAAATCATAAAAACTAGGAAAAAAAATCCACCTTCAGCATGTCTATAGGTTCTTACTTGTGATAGCAATGGATAACACATCTTATTATAAAATCAGGTAATTCTACTTATAATATTTGAGAAACAACTGCCTCCATAAACCTATTTTATAGAATTCACCAAATCTAGATCTATACCCATGTTGGAACCTGATAACTGTGCCGTACCAACAAGCAACAAGACATACTTCATCATTTTAGTGCAACTTCATTACTTGAGCACCAAGTGCATGTGTCCCTCTGCTGGTAATTCTTATTTACATGAATCATCTAGAAAATACAGCTCCAACTAACATGATAGTGATGACACCAAGGGTGCTCCAAATGCCTAACAGTTGTGGCCCTGAGTCATACCATTTGAACACCTAGATAATCTAAAGAGTGGGGGAAACTTGACCCGGGTTTAAAAAGCCCCTAAAAAACCCCGGCCCAAGGCCAAGGGATGATCCATGGGCTGTTTTTTGCTGAGGATGTTCACTTCACCATCCTCACCAAAAATCAGCCCATTTTAAAACCTCTCCCATAAAGAATTGGTTGATTAGAATCAACGGTTAAGCAGACTTGTTTTTGCCGTTGATTTCAAACAAACTTTTGGAGTTTTATTGGGTTCAACGAATTTCGAATAGGGTAAACTTTGGTGAGAATAATCTCCATGGTCAGGTAAACATCCTCACCAAAAATACAGCCCTTGGATAATATCCATGTGGACCCTATATGGACTGGGGTTTTTAAGGGGAGTTTTTAATCCACGGTCAAGTATCCCAACTCTAATCTAAATGCAAAGGTCAATCCCATAAATATGAGAAGTCTCACACTAGACTACATAAAAGATGGGAATCTTGGGATGTAGCTCAACAGGAAAGAAACGAGATGCATAACATAAAAAAAGGGTGGGTGAATATTAACAGATAATTTATGCTTGCAATATACATATAAAAGAATAAGAAGAAGTGATACTACAACATTTCATCACATATTAGTCAACATTTGGATAAAACATCTCGAAATTCTACAACAAACATAAAGCAGTTTCTAATGCTCAATATAGAGGAAAAACATTTTGAAAGCAAAAATAAACAATAAGCAATGCAAAAAATTACACACACAGATTGTTAAGGAAAAGTTATAACAGTAGTTGAGATGACTAACTTCTTCTTGTCAATGTCAGGTATGTCACTCCTCTCAGCCTTCTCCACAATTACCTATGTACACCAATTTCTAAGATGAGAAACCAATTGAATAAATGCATGTTTACTCATAAAGCAAATGTTCTCACCGGAATTCTATCAGGGTACTTCTCCCTGATGCGAGAAGCTTCTGCCTGTCTCCTTTCTGGAATATGAAGAACATAAATTTTAATCCAAATAAACTAGAAAACCAAGAGAAGAAAGGTTATATAGAAAACCCATAAGGGAAGGGAGAATACCACATTAGACTTTTCTCAGCCAATTTGGTGTCTCAAACAGCAACATATAATATAATCCAAACTTGAAAGAGGACACTAGAGAAGATGAATATAAAAGGAATAACAAAAAGTGCATGAAAGGGCAGGTTCGGATAAACAATTCACTGCTTAGTGCAGTGGTTTATGTACTGTGCCCCTTAGGAAAAGGTCTTGGGGTGACTCGTGCCTAGGGTTGTGTCCCATGTACTTGGTTGGGGTCCTTACCAAGTTACCCTCTCCCCTTTCAAAAGAAAAACAAAAAAAAACAAAAAAGGTTCTGGTGACATCATGTGCAACATAACATTGAAGATTTATAAATCAACAATGAACAAAATCAGATAGCTTACAATGCCTTGTATGGAAAAACTAAAAACTTCAAAGAAATAGATTTTTAAGAATCAAGTGAATGAATAATGTGACACAAATGAAACAGGAATATTGCACCAAAACGGTGCAAACAGAATTGCCAAATCAACAAAAACTTCTTCTTTTCATGCTTTGCCTTTTTCCAAAGAAAGGAAAACTGACATTCTTTCATCCATAGAGCAGAAGTACACAAACTTCTGATTTTAAACACATGGAAAAGTTTTTTGTTAGGCAGGCAGGTTACAGGGTGAACAGGTTTGCAACCCGGCTGTGCAGCATCAAAATTCACAGATTACAGACTCAGCAAAGTGACATCTTTAAACTTGGAAAATATACGAACACAAATCATGACGGTACATTAGAAGAAGAAAATCCATCAAGTTGTTTAGGCTGCATCTGGCTTGCAGGGAGTGGATGGAAATAAAACGAAAAAGAGAAAGAATCAGTTTTTAAGGTTTTGTTACAAGTTGCAACATGAAAAGCGGACACAGAAGAAAACGAGCTTCGGAACTCTTTAGATTTAATGAAGAATGACTTCCTCTTAAAAAATAAAAAAACAGGTAAGTTATTGTTCAGGTAGAGCAGGGCTTTACAGAGTCCTTTCCACTGATTTCATCCATCTTTAGTCTTTCTTTCTCTACTTCTGGTGAAAGAATCACCTAAAAACCAACATCCTATAGGTGAGCCATTCACCAAGAAATCAATCTCCATTTCTCTAGCTTTGGGCAAACAACAAGAAAAACCAACAAAATCCTACTTAGAAAACCCTTTTTTTGGAATATAAATTTCTTTTTCTACCAACTTCTTGCAAAATAAATGAAGCTTCAATGAAAATAGACTCGAATTTTTTAACCATACTTCAATTAATCCCTTCTCTCTCAACAAAATCTAATCAACCCACAACTCCACTACTCAAATTCTACAATTGAACAAGAAAATAGTAAATTTGGCCCAAAGAAACGCAACTCCAACAAACAGTCACATACAAATTCTGAAATTTTACAATTTAAAAGAAAAAATTCAAGCATATCTAGCGAAAATAGACGAAACCCTCTTGATTACTCAAAAATTATACTAAATCAAAAAGAAACAGAGACATTAAAACCTTCTTGACCCTTAAAAAATTTAGAGTTAGGGTTCCTAAAGAGAAAACGAGATAAACAAACATAACTAATTAAATAAGAAAAGAAAACAAACCGAGGGCATGTTCCAACTTGAAGGAGCTTTTGGCTGCCATTGAGAAATTTCCAACTGCAACTACGCTCTGCAATTTTCAAAAGAGAACACACAAAGATCAATAAAAAAATCAAGACATAAACAAAGAAGAACTAAACAGAAACCAAAATTCAACCCCAGCAACCCAATCATTAACCCTACCAAGACGATAACGAGAAGTTGTAATTAGGGTTTCAGATCGGAGGAGAAAAAAAAAAGAGATCTTGCCTGAAAAATTCAGAGAAAGACGAGATTTTTAAGCTAGAAAATAGTTTTTGATACCAACACCAACACGAAACCTAGAGCAATTAAAAAACTAGGAAGCCTGGGAAACAAGTAAACTGTTCTTCTATTTCTTGTCAGGGCGGGAGCATGGAAACTAGCAGATCTTTCTGAAGGGCTTGACTGGGGCCTACTTGTGACGTGTCATTATCAGATAGGTTGATAGAAGAATCTGATTTCAATCTTACGGTTAAGATTTAGTTGAAGACTTTGTCCTCTATATTACTTTATTTTCCGGGGAAAAGATACAACCGCCGTGGCTTACCTGCACCCGAGGGCCACACCGTCCGATGCACAAAAAGAAACTAATAAATAATGGGAAAGGGATTGACTGACCCTAGGTCCACTAAAACCCACATTTACGTTTACCCTATGATTCAATCGATAATTTTTGAGTGAAAATGTTCCTCTTGTGATGTTAGATCATCCTCATCCAAAATCAGCGTGTTCTAAGATTTTTAAATCTATCAAAAATTGATTGAAAGTTAACAATTCAAAAGATGCTTAAAATCTATCTAATTTTACAGCACTACTATTGGGACCGATCCTTACATCTGTCCAATGGGACAAATTGTGAGTCGGGTTCTAAAATCATTTTCCCTATATTTTAAGAGATGATTTGAAGGATAGGTGGAGGTGTTAGCTAGTAAGAACAATTTTTTTAAAATAATGATTTACATGGTGAGAAAAATATTCTCATAAAAAAAATTAGACCTTAGATCAATAACCCTCTTTCTTAATGTTGGTCATGGAGACCGACTGTATTATATCCCTTCTCTTAAATAATTATTAATTTTATGATTATTTTGATGAGGCATCAGGAATATATACAGGATCTTTGTAGACTCTTATTGTGCTTGCAAGATTTTTTTGGGGTCTTCATGGACATAATGTTAGGGATGTTTTTTTTAGTAATGATGATTAATTTACCACCCCAAAAATCACACCTTTCTAAACCTTATTTCAAATAATTAAAAAAAAAATTGGGTATAGGTAATCCATTTTTATCGTAAGTTTAAACAATTTTTTTTTATTCATGAGAATGAAATCTAGACGATTAGTAATTTCGATGAGCACATGCTTTAATGACGATACAATGTTTATCAGTTGGTAGTTGGTACAGCCTTCTCTTCATCGAGAGTTGTGTCAAATCATCCAAGTACTAGAGTTAATTAAATTGATAGCACTAGAATTAAATAGATGATTTGTTTTCTATACTCTATATGAAGGATAGGAAGGATCCTCCTAATAGTCTGTACCAAAAACAACTTTCACAAGAGCAAATGAAATTTCATAGAAGCTAAGATGATTGGTATGGCATATACTCCCAAGTAAATAAAGAAGATTCTAAGACAAAAGAAGCATGGATCCAAAACCCAATCAAAAAAGGAGAAGGGATCAAATATCCCATCTAAAAAGGCTTAATTTGTGCTCTCATACACAAAGGAGGATGGTTAAACTTTAAAGGACGATTTTCAGTAATGATGATCTCCTCAACATGTAGATCATCATATCAAAAAATTAGTGCATTCTAAAACTTTTAACTTGCTCAAATCATCCAATCAAAATTTTAAACTTTTAAACTTTTTCAACCTTCAATTTTACAGCAAATTTGTACCAACTTTTGATGAGGTTAGAAATTTTAGAAATTGATGATTTTTTCTTAAAAAAAAAAAGAATTAGATGATTTTCGGATATGATGATGTGCATGGTGATTGATGAGAAGAATATTGTCATTGAAAATCAGCCTTTGATTCTCTCCGGATCCTATATGACTAGGGTTTAGGGGCACCTACTTTTGTGAAAGGGGGAGGACCCAAGCAAAGACCACATACACACGCGCACGCCGCCTGCCGGACTGGATTGGGTTGGGACTTGTTCTTCACGTTGTGGGCCTGGGTCTCACAGCCTAAATTTATTTTTTTCTTCGGACTTTATTTCAAACAGTTGTTTAAAGGGTATTTAAATTTTTTTTTTGTCTGTTCACTAAATTAATGGAACCAATTTCAAATGAACCAATACAATGTTTCTGGTCGAATGGGTTCATCTGAACAATCATCTACCTATTTCGAACCATCACTTTAGCATCTATAAATAGTCTTCTAGTCTCTGCATTTCATTCATTCAATTTTCATCAAGTGTTTAGTGTGTTCGTCGAAGTTTTAGAGAGAGATAAAACTCTGCATAATTTGGTTCGTTGCTTCCTGTATTTTTGAAGTGCTGTAAGTACAAGAAGGTAAGATCGTTGTAGTCCTGAGAAACAAACGCCATTAATCCATCCAGCATCCGTGTGGGGAGCTAATTGTCTTAAGGACATAGATTCGTCTAGCCTCGATCTAATTCAGTTTACTGTTTTAAATTCTTCTCTTCTTCTACCCTCTCTTTTATTTTGTTTCTGAACTGTGTTTTACAGTTCAATATTGTTATATTTATTATAACAAATAACAGTTTCGTACTGTCGTGTAGTAACAGTTTCATACTGTTCTGTAATGCAATTATAGTATGCTAAAAATAACAGTTCAATTACTATTCATGCATAGTTACCTTAATTTGTTTGTTATGATGAAACGCAATTCTACTTGTGAGCAATGTTATTCATCCCGCATATCACAATACTCATTATAAATTTCTTAAGACGCTACTGTATAAGATAGGACAACAATAAGAGGGACAGAAAGTGCGGGATGAATAACATGATCATTTTCCCTACTTATTGGATTATCGTCTCTGTGGCACAATGAAATTACCTGTGTGCCAACAAATGATTGTCGGTCTTAGTTAGGACTCATGCTTAAGTCGTGATATTGATATATCTAGTGATGTGTCCATCACTAAATTGGACCAAGATGACCTAGTGGTCAAGAGCATAACATTGAATGTTGAAAAGTTTAGTTTTGTACTAGACTTGGCAAAATGACCTGTGACCCGCCAACCCTACCATAACCTGACCCACCAAAACCTATCCTAATTTGACCCACTAACTAAATGAATAGGGTTTGGAGTTAGAATTTTCTGACCCGTTACCCCTGCAACCATATTAGGGTTAGGGTCGACTCTGACCTATTTAACTGTTTTATATTAGAAAATGCTAAACGGATATAGGGTTAGAGTTTAAAATTTTGACCAATTTCATAAATTAGTCAGGGTTTGATAATTTTGATTCATTAACCCACCTAAGGTCGATCCTAATTCTATCCGTTGCCAGGACTACTTTGGACCATAGGCCTGTTTGGTGCACAGTAAATCTTTACAAAAAATAAATATTTGTTGAAATTTGTAATAGACTGTGGACCTACAACATAAGCAATTTGAAATTTTTTTATTTATTTTTAATGTATGAATTTATAATAATTAGCACCTAAATAAAAACGAGTGAGGTTATGTAGCCTTATATAGCCCAATAATAACCCCTTCACTTTGTAGGGCCCACATGAAATGTATCAAGGGGTTAATTTTTGGAGAAGATGATCTACATGGTGAGGAGAACACACTCACCTGAAATCATCCAGTTCTATAATTTCTAACCTCGTAAATCTGTCCCTGTAAATCAGCGGTCAAAATAAAAGTTTAAAACTTACCAAATTTTTAAGAGCTAATTTGAGGGGGTTAGAAGTTTTAGAACGAGTTGGTTTTTTAATACAATGATATATATAGTGAGAAGAATATTCTCTCTAATAACCAGTCCCTGAATGCATTGTATATGGGCCCCACATGCGAGGGGTTATATAAGAGGGGCTATATAACCTCACTCATTAAAAACATGGTAAAGAGTAATATTTACATGTGTACGAAGTAGAGCAGTGTGGTCTTTAGCACCACACGGCGCATGGTTGATCAATTATACTGTGAATTTCCGCTACGAGATGATCCCTTTTGGTAGTTGATCAATCGATGACATGTACAATGCTCTTTATAAGAGGAGATATATATACCCTATTGGAATATACAAACAACAACTTGTTCGGTTTGGCCCATGTAATTAATTATGTTAGAGTTAGTAGCTTCTCTTCCGTCATGGTGGCGGACTTCTCTTCGTCCATGGTGGCGACTTGATGAACTTAACAGTATCTCTGTACTTCTTACACACATTGCTAGTGATTAGCATCTTAGTAGTGTATCTTCACTTTGTCATTGTAATCGGGCAATACTCCTTTGTACCAAAAAAAATAAAATAAATAAATACCCTATAGGAATATATATGAACCAATTATCTCAGTTCGGGTTCGAATCTGAACCGTTTTCAGAAACCTTTAATACAAGAATAACGAACCAGAACCGATTTATTATGACCCTAGTTTAATGGTATATGGTAAGAATTTAGATGGTAATCATGGTACTATTGAGACCAAACCTGTGTAGCTATGTACCTTATTATATATTTTCTTTAATTTATGTAGCCATTACAGTCTTTACTACTCTCTCTCTCTCTCTCTCTCTCTCTCTGTGAATCAGTATTCCCTGAGCTAGGTCGTACATAACATGGTGTTTTTTTTACCGACGCACCCGTCCGGCCAATTCCAGATTTTCAAATGAAGTTGATATGGTCATTTAATTTGTGGGGCCTCAATGTCAAGTTGAGATGTGTGAGCAATTTTGTCTGGTTCTGATCTGTGTTAATTAAATTGTGTAGTATATATTTGGTGCAGACGGGTCAAAGTGTTTCCTGGGCTTATTTAAGAAGGCAATAAGAAACCATATTTTTTATTTTTTACCTTGACAGGATTCTAACTAACCCTAACTTGCTCTCAAAGGTACTGGTTGAACTCTGTATACTATACATCTATACTATTAATGTATTACAGTAGTAGAAAGTTTTAAGAAAAAGGGACCCTAGTTAGAAATTATGTTATAAATTTAACTAGTTTCTATTAAATCCTTGGTCCCCACAAAATTCCTACTTAAAATCTCGCATCCAAACAAACCATTATGTTATTCATATTCTTTTTTGCATAATTCACTAATATAATTAATAAGGAATACTTTGTATACCCGTAAACATACTATCAATATGATTTGATCAGATACCCATATATATAATTGGCACCGTTCATGATGTACCCTCTGGTGAATGTAAGTAATTAGCGATTTCTCTTCGTCCATGGTAGCAAATTCTTTGCATTACTCATGTTGCTACCTTCTTTTCGCCCGTTAATAGTGAGTTCTCTATGTCATTTATGGCACCTTCTCTTAGTCTGCAATGGTCAATCATTTGTGTTTATAAGTTGGCATTTTCTCTTTAATTTCGTATGTGGTGGCAAATTCTTTGCTTATGTTATCGTAATTAATTTCTAGCTCCTCACTCACACTTTTTCCACCTAAGTTGATGATGGTGTTCTTCTTCATCTACCTTTGTTATAAGAAAAATCTTTTACCTTAAACCCTAAATATATAGTTCACTCAAAACATAAAAAAAAAATAGAAAAAAAAAGAAAAGAAAAAAGTGAGTTTCAAAAAAAAAAAAAAAACATTCATTCACAGACGAGGATCAGGATCCATATTTGAAATTTAAATTTTGGATGGATCTACAGTTTCCTATTAGTACTACACCAACATCCCTCGACCTTTCATAAATGTGAAGTAATTAAAAGCTCCAACCATTAAATGTGTTGGCGTGCTTTTCATTTTCTTCCAACTTTTAAAATAAATACTGCAACTCCTTTGTTGTTGGGTCGTTGGGAGAATTCAATGCTGCCCATTTCTCATAAACACATATATTCCCTACTCTCACACCCCACACCAAACACCACCCATCTTCATGACCTCATTCCTAGCTAGGGTTCTTCATTCCTCTTCTTCTTATCTTCTTCTCTCTTTCTCTCACATCTCTCTATTCCAAAACTGCAAGCAGCTAGCTTGAGATCTTTCATCTTTTCTCTGTGATCTCTTATTAATTGATTTCTAGTAGTATTAGTTATCTAACAAAGTTGGGTTCTTGTCAAAATCCTTATTTTCTTCATGTTTTTTATGTTAAATTAATTTATTTATATCAATCTTTGTTTGCAGGAGGACTAGTTTCAGTTTGAATCTATATTTCTGTCTAAACTGGTCGAATATTTGCTAGCTAGAGATAAAAAAACATGGTGCAGTAGAGTCAAAGGAAATGAAGATCAGTGTGTAGTAAGAACAAGGGATTATCTGGTTTGACGGGATATTGGTCCGGTTCAATTAGAAAACCGTGTCCGTTACATTTCGGGCTCTGTTATTTGATTGAGCCGTGCCAATATCACGTAAACCCTAACCCTAAACTCTTAACTACTTTCTAATCCCCTTTGATCAACTTCAGACTGCATGCATGCATGGGCTGCTGATCGATTTCAAGGTATATATAGTTTTGTTTTCTTGTTTTTTGATCAGGGATTTTTATTTATGTTCATTTTCTTTTTCCGATTAGAACTTTTTATGTTTAAAGATTATTTTTCTTGTCTTTTTTGCAGTAGTGCTAGCTGCTGCATCAATGCAACTCCATTAATAAGGCTTTGCTTCTTGATAAATAGAATATAACTAACAGAGTTGCATTAATGCAACTCATCAATAAAGAGAAGTGAAAAAGGTATATTTTAATATTTAATGCATAGACCATTTTTGAGTCAATTCTTTTTCTTGTCTTTTGTCGAGCTGCATCAGTGCAACTTCTCTGATGAGTTGCTTTTGATGAGCATTTAATAAGGTTGCAATTTTCTCCAATGAATAATTGTTTGAGCTAGAATTAGAAAATAAAAATAAAAAAATCTCTGAGGAAGACATATTGACAAGGCAATTCTGCAATTTGAACTTTGAAGGATTTATCTTATGTTTCCCAAGTTTCAAATATATAAGAGTTGTTGTCTAATTAAAAAAAAAATATCATTTATATTTTTTGAGGGCTAAGCACTCAAACAACTAAAATATGTATTTTAATAGGTTTAGATAACTATTATAGGCACCTCAAACAATCAAATTTTATCTCGTCCCAAATTTAAAGCTGGGGCAAAGGGTTTGAAGGAGTCGACAAAGATTTTGCTGGACAGCACTCTCTTTGCTATGTGCCGCACAATAGAGATTGTGTCGGTCAGCACACAATCTTTGCCTCCAAAGTATATTACGTGTTGACATGCCATTAGCCATTGGAGGAAGTAATGAGACGGCATTGTGAGTGTCATCCAACACAAATTTTGCTGGCCAGCACAATCTTTGGCACTTCTTTTGTTGGCTCGATCATTACTTCCTTTCCACTCCACACCATAGTACTTAGACACCTCAAAATCTTAAATCCATACCTCAAACAACCTATTTGAGGATTTTCCAAGGTACCTACCCTGATTTACAACACAAACTTCAAGATAGTTTATCTTGAATTTATGCAACTTCTTTTTCTTTTTCTTGGGGGCTATTACGGTTAAAGAGGTACCAGACCTTAATTAGTAATCAGAACTGTTATAAAGTAGCGACGCTGCTGCTCTGAAATTTTGCGCGTTCGTTCCGATCATACTCGATCTAATGCTCCTATTTGAGAGGCATTTTGTAACTTGAAACATTTCTAATTTGGCTGGTTCGTCGCTCCAATTCTCGTTTCACGCTCTGATTACTATGGTTGTATGGCAAATTACAATTACTCATTGTTTTAGTATATTTCTATTTAAATATATACATGGTGTCTTTTAAATCATTTTGATGCTGCACCATTTTAGAGTTGTTAGATAACTGACATGGCATTGCTCTTTTTCAACACTTTGAGGTACCAAAATTAACTCTCTGTTATTTTTTGTTTCATGTGTATCCTCTCTAAATGGAGGTTGTGAACCTATGTAACATATAGTAGGTCCAGTTTTGGAACTTAAAAAGGTGACTCTTCATAATGGGTTTTAGACTTTTTGGTTCCGATTAGGTATCCGAATTATCAGTTAAGGATTTCTTCAAACGGATATGGAAGTACGGAAGGAAATAAAGATAAAAGGGGAAAATATGGATTGGTTCCAATTCTCGTCAGTTTGGTTCGCTTTAATAACTCAATTTGAGGCTAGTAGTGTCTTGAGACTCAACCAAGTTCAACCATTTCTGGCTATATTATTGTACTACCTGCAAGGCTGCAAGGAGAACCTTTTAAACAAGTTTGTTCTGCTTTCAGTTGATTCTAGGGGCATTTTGTATTAAAGGTAACTGATAATTCAGCTCTATCTTTTTTACTAATGCACCCCGAACTATCGGACCAACAATACAAAATAGTTTGTCAAGCGGACAGTATAATCCCAAAGCTGCTTCTAGGGTTTATAGAACTGATATGTCATTTTGAGAATTTGTGTTATCAGCTCCATGCAACCGACAAGTAAATGGGCTGAATTAGTAAGAAGGGTGAGCTAAATTATCCAAACTGCGTCCATGTGAAGTACAGATAATTCGAATCAATTATAACACTAAGGCTATGTTTGGTTTGTGGGAATGGAATTACTCTTTGATTCAATCAAGAATAGGAATGAAATTTTGATGTATTATTCAAGGGTTAAAGTAACTGTCCATAAAAATTTGGAGAAATGAGAATTGCAAACCAAACCCCTCCTTGGGTTTGTGATTCTTCCATTTTGGGGAAATCAGATTCCATTGGGAATCACATAAACTCGAACCAAACACTTGCTTGGAATGTGATTCCAAGGAATCGTCCCATTACCACAAACCAAACATGACCTAAAGGTTCCAGTTCTCAAATTGGTTTCAACATTCTTCAAAATCATCTCAATTTGTAATTATGAAAAGGAGTTCTCACATCATACGCTGCCTAAAGAGTAAAATTCACTACTTGCTATGTAAACAAAAGGCAGTAATAGCTACACAAAACATCTTTACTTATTATGGAGCTCAGTAGCCATGACAGTTACCTTACAAAATGGCCCTCCAAGAATTTAAAAAGAATTGGGTGTTTACAGCTACAGGCACTTACTTTTCTTTTTCTCTCTGCTGTAAGGGTCTATTTCCTCTGCTAAAATGGACAGGCCCTCTACAGCAACACCTCTTTCTCTCTTATCTCTCTATAACTCTACACTATGATGATATTACATACATTCACTATACGGCTATACGCACAAGCAGTAAAAAAAAAAAGGAAAAGGAAAAATCACACACCATATAGGCTTTCCAAAACGTATCCTTCTCGAGTTTGAAAGGATTACAGTATTGACTCAGAATATCGCGTTCCATAGAGCATTCTCACCTTCCCCACACCGCCTGTGAACATCCTTGATCCTCTCAGAAGATCTGCAAATCCCGCTACAACTCCAATCAAAAGAAGCAACACAGATGTTGCCTGCTTGAGCCTTCCACTCACAATCTACAGTAACAAGTTGTATCAATGCCACTGGTTTACGCAAGTACCATCTAGCTAGATATACAGTTATACTTGAACTACACCAGCAATTTTTCTTTTTAGTTTTCTTTCAGATGAAATATGGTGGTGCCAATCCCTTACTTCAAGGTGAAGATAGATTCCACACAATATACATGCAGCACATTTAATTGATCTATCAGGACTATTCAAAATATATAAGCTTACAATTAACGAGCCAAGACGTGTGCATCTCGGTCACCCTTTTGGTCAAAAGGGATTGAAAATCAGTCCCAAGACTAAGTTATGATATCGGGGTTTGACTGAATCTGCAGGCAAGATGCTTTCAGTTTTCCATTTCTTCTGTTTTCCAGATTGACAAAAAAAATTCTTATGGTCAACCAAAAAACTCACTTGCAAAAGATTTCAGCAGTGGAGAGACTTTTAATGGAAAAAAGGATATGCTGGCATAAAAAGAAAAACTAGAAATTATTTTTGCGTGCAAACTAGGGGCCTTTATGATGAAATGAAAAACCAATTATGTCATCTGATGCCTGCATCATCTTTTTTCAAACTAAACAAAATAATAATCAAGAAAAGTCTGTGGTAATGATTAGGTCAAGCCAAAAAATACTCGTCCACCAGCAGAGCCATGTACTTTGCATAAGTATGGTGACCATGACCCAACACTCAATTGGTTTAATCTAGGATTTATGTTAAGCCAATAACTGAGAGATCCACTATCTTAAGTAGTAATACATGCTATGAACATTTTCTGGTGTGGGATATCTTCCTTGTCCTAAAAGGCTAAATGTAGGACCAATGAACAAAGGTTCTTGACACCCTGCATGCATGAACTAGTATCTTCGGTAGACAGTATTGATGATCTATATGTGTTGGCCCTTAGATTTATTTCTCTTTTCTTTATTTTTTTCCTTAAAAAAATTTTAAAAAAAATGACCAACATAACTGTTTGCGAAAACACAACTTATCTTTTTTGTTTTTTTGGTCGTCCAAACACTACTTATCTTTGAACTATAGCTACACACCATTTCCACAATATCATGAAAATTTAGAAGCTTACCAGGTGGGGTACCACAACAGAGTCTACGATCATCAATGTGCTCCACATCTAAACCAATAAACCAAGCTCCTAATGAAACATCTTCATTTGCGTATTTGTGTAGAACATGCCTGAGATGATCACATATATATTAACAATCAAAAGGGAAATTAGATAAGGTAGAAGACCTTCTTGCAAATAGAAGAAACCTACTTTACTACAAAGACAAATCGACACTTACTGGTTTATGGATATATATTTAGCTAAGTCTCTCGAAATCGCATATAGTTGACCAGTAGCATGCCGGAAATATTTGTTACCTTCTTCACCGAATTTCCAGTACTCAGGTTCATGGTATCTTACCCCTCTGTTTCAAAATGAAAAAAGAAAAACTATTTAACAACTTCATACTAATCAATTTCCAGAACTATTTTGAGATGTCCTAGCTTACTTTTGAGCAAGGACGGGACCGGATTTCATGCATCCAATATACAGCCGTTTCTTTGACCGATGCCTAGCTAAAGTTGTTCCAAGTGTTCCTGCGGCAGTTTGAAAGCAGATAGACTCAACTTGACATAGGAACAACAACAATTGAATTCAACAGTACTGATATCTAATTGTCCAAAATGTCTTATTTATTAATACTAGTTTAATAACCTCCCTAACCAATGAACATGCCCATCATAAAGACATAATCAGAATATGGATCTAAAACAATTCAAGAATAAGATTAAACTTCGTAAAAAATGTAGAATGGTTCTTTTGAATTTGGCTCATTTGAACTAATGTCTAGAGTAGCAATCGTTTGAATTTGGGTCATTTAAACAATATGGGCAAGTTCAGTGTAGTGGTCAGGGCCGGTCCTGAGGCGGTGCAACCTCACAGGGGCTACAATTTTAATGGGCCATTCATGGAGTATAAACAGTCTACATCACAAGTTACATGAACTGCCTAATGCATGGAGAATGTGGAGCACAATCATCCTTAACGCTGCTTCATAAAGCACATACGTTTCTTTTGATGTTTTCATGAAGTTTTTTCATGATCGATTTTCATATGTTACCATTAGCTTATTTGGAACACCTGTGCTCCAGGTCACACCTGCATTTCATCAAAGGTTCTCACTTCTCATGAAGTTTCCCCCCACTATCTAGAAAACAACAGGAAGCCACAATGTATTACCATTCTATGAAATTCAAAACTAATCATCATTAACAGATATTTTAGTCTTAAAGCAAACCAAGGATGTTGTGCTTGTTTCTTGTGAACGGAAGTATCTGAACAAATAATGGGCATTTGAGTCAACAATCGGATTCACAATTCTTTTGTTCTCCCAAAAGAAAAGCTATGGAAAATGTTGATACTTTTCACATTTAAACGCACAAAGAAGAGACAAAAGAGTTTAAATAGCATACCTATATTTACGTGGACATCATCATCAACCTTGACGTAAAACTCTGCATCCCACAGAGCAATAGCAGTAGCAAAATATATCTTCGTCTTGGCCGATAACTCAAGGTATCCTTCAACATGATCCTGCACACACAGTAATTGAACATGCAAACAGGTGATTACTCTTAGAACCTTTCCAGATCGAACCAACAACCATAAACATTCCTAGAGTACAGGCTTGTTTCAGAATCTATTAGAATACACAAACAGCAATAGAGGAACAAGATAGAAAGCACTACCAGCCTAAGGAAGTCCCCATGTTTTCTTTCCTCTGCCTCTATAGCTTTGTCAAGAATGCCGCCTGAAGTGGAGCTGGCAATGTTAAGTACAAGAGGATTGAAATTAGTTTCTTAGTTTCTGAAATATGCGGTACGGCATCCTCATAATTAACAACAAAGAAAGGGAGAAATGGCAGTAGAAGAAATATAATTTCTTTGACATGATAAAGATATGAATATTGAAAATGGTAAAAGAAATGGGAACACAACTCTTTATTCCCGAAATTCTTAACATGGATATGGATACAGGCATCCCATCAATGTAGACCCATCTCTGCTACCATTAGCTTTTAAGCAACATGTCAGTTTCTCAATACGCATCATAACAAAATGTAGCAAAGATCTAATATACTGAAGATTTAAGAGGAAGATTTGTATTGATTGTTTTTTTCCTTTTTTGGTTTGTAATCAATTAGAAGTAGATTTTTTAAAATATAAAAAACATTTGGTCCCAAGGAAAATGCTAATAGTAATACTAATCGACATGTTTAGTAATACTGTACCTTCAAAATATTTTGTTACGAATTTCTTTATATCTGGTTGGGGAAAATTTTTACACAGCTTAGGAATAGGTCTGAGCACGTATGTTACCCTAAGCCACCGGTTTTAAAATTGGAACTGAGACAGCTACTAGTTTTTCAACAGCAAAAGCAGATTCATAGAATCATATATATGTTTGAAAGCTTCATGTAGCAAGCTCCAGAGTAAGATGGGATTGATGTTCTTAACTAAGTACTACGTCCAAGATCAGACGACAACCCCAGAAATGTTATGCAAGTCACACTTTAAGGCAGCACACACTGTGCTCTACATTTCCTCGGCGTTAGTTTTTCTTTATTCGACATGGTTGAGAGGTGATCCATGGATATTATCAGTTGTATTCCTGGATAGATTTTTTTCCAAATGCGGCTTGTCTACCTACATATATACTCTATCAAATCAATGGAGTCCTTCTCAGGGGCAAAGGTTGAAGGACAGATTCGACAGAACAATTTGTTGGGTAGTGGAAGTTTTATCTAAATCTTATAGCTGTATTTAATATGTTGGGTTTATGTTCCTTTGTGCATAATCTACACTATTATATACAGGGAAGTGAGATTCAAAATTGTACTTGGGCTTTACTTGTGAATAATGTCTCTTAGTCGGTAAGGCTCTAGGAAACTTTACCAAGATATACTTTACCCAGAATGTGCAGAGACAATCTAAGGGCACAACGAGAAAGCATAATTACAAAAGACGAACATCTAACGATCAAAGACAACAGCAGGAAAAAAAACAAAAAAACAAAAAGAAAAAACAAAAGAAAAAGAAAAGAAAAAAGAAAACAAATGATAAAAATCTGTAATCTCCCTCAATGTGAAGGTGACAAGGCTTAGAAGAATCTTCTATGGAAAAGGTTTAGAATGCTAATCACAACAGAGAAATTCCAAAGAATGAGATATGCTAGTCCTTAACATCGATCAGGAATAATAAAAAGCTTGTCCTTAACTGAGATCACAATCAAATTGAAATGCACACCTATGACCAATAACAAAGCGAACAATGATGCCCTTCTCTTCCTCCAGCCGCTTTCTTTTCTCACCTGGTTTAAATTATTTTGGGTGGGGACAAGAACCAAATTTTTATAAATTGATTCACAAAAGCAACTGAATTAGGATAAGAAAAACCAGAAATAAAGCATGGTATCAGAGTACAGACCATATGGCATCCAAGTAGAACGAACTGAATCTCTCCGCTTCCTGCTGCTAAAAGCTGTATTAATCCCGACAACCATTAAATATTTTCTTTTCCCAGTTGATTCAGTAACTTTCAGGTTTTCTGATACAGGAGAACCAATGAGTAGAGACTCTTGTGCAGCCTTTGCAGCAGCTAATTCCATCTCTAAATTTGAAATAGTTTTATCCAGTATCCTGCACCCCATGTTTGGTTATAAGCATCATATTCAAATTACTTTGTAGATTATATCAAGTATCACATCCCACTGAAATCCAGCTAAATAAGTATAATTTAACTTACTGTACAGCATCATGAGTATCCTCCCCTAGAATGTCCTTTGGATCATGCTTAGCATCCTTCTGAGAGAAGCAACAAAAACCAAAGGTTACCATAGCCAAAAACCTCTATATTCTTTTGTCATTCGTGAACCGAAGTGCGAAAATAAATTCATGACAAGTCAATTAGTTGTTCCACGACACTAATTACCAGTCACATCTTTTTTATAACTTCACCTCTAAAGTGAAATTAAAAATACAAACACAATGAGAAAAGGGTACTCACAAGCCTTGGATCACAACCATCTGAAACTAGCTTTAGCTTTTCATCTATGGTCCCTACCGGCCTCGTAATTTCATTAGCTTCAGGAACAGTCCACATCCTGTTACCACATGTTTTCATCAATGCTATATACATACAAATATACACCAACAACTAGCTCTTTCAAACAAATCTTAACATTGTCTTATAATGCAGAAGATCAAACAAATAAATGAGTTCTAGTAGATAAAAGTTTTATTTTAATATGACACAACCTATTTCTTTTTTTATCAAAGTGGTTAAACAACATCTTCAAATAATATTTCTAGGAATACAAACTTGAATTTTTCATAACTTAACAAGGGAAATTAAAAATTAAAAACTCTCATAAATTCTCATGGAAATTATACCGAAAATGCAAAGAGCTAAACTTGGCAAGACATCAATATGATGCTAACTCCAATAAAATGGAACAAGCTTAAATTGTTGAAAACCATTACTTATGAGAAATAGGGGTCCAAATCAAGGATCTCAATTCGGATCTATCTGGACCTGTATATCTAAATGGACAAATCCATTTACTAGATGCTAAAAAAAAAGAATAAGAAGATAGAGAACCCAGAACATAAAACTTCACTGACAAATCAAAAGCAAAGAAAGCATGGAAGAATTAAACAACAACAAACTCAACAAACAAAAACTAGACCACTACCATTAAATCAAAATCCCAGAAATCAGCAGAACCCACTTCACAAAATGGAAAAATAACCCAACCAATCAAAACCCACAAGTAAAAAACCCATGGAAAGACAGCAAATGAGAATAATTTGGAGCAAAAGACCCACCCAAAATTTCCATTACAGACCTCCCCAATTACTTAAAAAAAAAGAAAAAAAAGGAAGCTAATAAATCAAAACCCACTTACAGAAATTGACAATTGAGGAG
The DNA here is from genome assembly GCA_002174775.1 of Macleaya cordata. NCBI lineage: Eukaryota > Viridiplantae > Streptophyta > Magnoliopsida > Ranunculales > Papaveraceae > Macleaya > Macleaya cordata. Next base: position 60,747 of record MVGT01003688.1, on the reverse strand, counting down.
GAAAAAACCTGTTAGTGAAGAACATTCCAGCCAAAAAACTGGCAAGGCAGAGCAAGAGGGTCCATTTCCTAGAAACAACGCTTCTCGAAGGCAAATCACCTCCTCTGCTTTTGAAAGACATTTTGTGCTTCTCTTCTACAATTCAACCTGATAGGCTTCTCAAAGAAAAACCCATCTTAAATCTAGAGAGAGGATTCAATCAACTAAGACAAACCAGACAGAACAGAACAGCTCTCAGCTCTCAACCTGGTAGACAGGGAAGGGTGCACAGAAGAAGTGATAAGACCCACAAGTCCCCCCTCCCCAACTGCTCTCTCTGTTCATATATTAAAATCACCCCCTACCTTTCCTCAACAAACCGTCGGTTCCATTGTTTTAGATGTCCCAACGTGTAAATTTCTTTCAGAGAAAAAACAAAACAAAACAAACAAAATGTCTTATATACCCTTGGTCAGTTGGGGTGTCAATTCTAGGATCCTAAACCTATTTGGAACCCTCCTCATATCTTATAATGTTCCCTTTTGGGATCCATTAATTGGTACCCAATTGAACCAAATTTCAAAACCTAGGATTTGGATCGAATTGAGCTTTTATTTATTTATTTATTTTTTAGAGAACGTATACATTGTTAGTCATATATTATTTGTGAGACCACATGAAATTAATTCAATAGATGATATTGGATGAGGATGTTCTCCTCACTATGTCGATCATTCTCATCGAAAATTAGCACAAACTAGAACTTGTAACCCTATCATATGGTGATTAGAAATCACTGAAAAAATTATGGTGACCGAGCTATTCATTTAATTGTTGATCTTCAATCAATAAATGACGAAGTTATAAATTTTAGAATGAATTTATTTCTTATGAGAATGATCTACATGATAAGGAGAATATCCTAACTTAAAATCAACCCTTAAATCATTTCTATAAATAGCGATGTATTCTTATCCGTTCATTTTTTATTATTAATACTTGCATTTGCTATAAGTTGGGTTAGACTTGTACATAAGTAGGGCAGGTGTCAGTCAAGCCTTGTGCTCGTGGACAAAGCAAGTTAGCTAAGACAATAAAAAATCGTTGCCAACTAAGCATCAATATCGCCTCCACAGTAACAGACCAATAATGTTATTTTACTGTACTTCATTTAAGCAATCACATCGTCTCAAACCAAACCCCAAAGCTAGCATCACCAGTCCTACAGCGTAACAAACAGGGAATACCATCATCACCGACTAGCTCTAGCCAAACCAGGTTTAGAGCATCAGAGCGGTGAAGAATTTAAGCTAAATATGCATAATTGGTTACACATTGGATCGCATTTATTATACATTTTATATTATACGATGCAATGGAAAGCTATGTTTACATTTATACATTCAGGAAATGCATAATTTTAGGTGGGCAGTGTCCAGGGTGGGAGTCCCATTCTAGGCGGTCTTGGGGGTGGGCGTCTGGCACTAGGTGGTGTCCAGGCTACCGGCCCCTTTTTTTTTAAATAAAAAAGGTACCAGGCGATCTTGGTGGTGGGCGCCTGGCACCAGGCGGTGCACGGGCATCCCGACCACCCTCTTTAAATTTTTTTTTAAAAAAATTTAAATTTTTTGTTGTATAGTTTTATAATATGTGATTTATATCTAAATAGTACGGGTCCTACATGGAGATGATCGAAGAGTTAATTTTTTAATAAGATGTTCATATCGCCATTTAGATTATCTTTAAAAAAAATTAGACTTTTTTTAAGCTTTATATTATATAAAAAAGTTAATTTTAAATGAACGGTAAAAAGATCATCACTATTAAATAAGAAACCGTTGATTTCAATTAAATTTTTTATGGTGATAAGAATTTTAGAATGGACTGATTATTTGTAAGAATGATCTAAATATTGAGGTGAATATCTTTCTCAAAAATCAACTCTTAAATCATTATCATGTAGGACCTACACTATGTATAGATAAACCATGTACTTTAAAATTATACAACAAAAATATTCTTAAGAGTAAAAATATATATTTCCCCTTGGACCGCCTGGTATTATGTTGTTTATTTTATATTTAAAACCAGGCGGCCCAAGGGACACTCCCTGGCATTAAATTTTTTGTGTTTTTTTTTTAATTTCTAATGTATCCTCATTTTACTTTTTTATCATTTTTTTTTAAAACTCTTTTATTTACCGATGTGCAACTACACAATCTAGTATAAAATTTTTACACCTAAAATATATTTTACATTATGACCGCTGTGGATGGTCTTAAAGACTAATCTAACTACGGAACAACTCGTGAGCCAAAATATACGGGGCACCCACCCTATAAAAAAAAATTTAATAAAGGAACTAATACCTAAATTACAATAAAGTATAAATATATCAAAAAGTGTAGGTGAGAAGCGCAAAGAAATCGCTACAAACAGATCGTTCACTACTACAAATGCCATCATATACGCAGAGAAGCTACCAACATACTTAATTACATAGTTCAAACTTTAGTGTTATAAAGAAGGATGTAAACCAACCGAGTGAATGGGTCGCTCACACCCACCTTATAATAAATGATTTTAGATATACAATTACTTTTTATTGTTTATGTGAATGTTACGTAAACATAAAATGGGTTGGAAAATTAGACGTCAACAATTGCTAAGCAATTAAATAGTCCCCATTTAAGTGGATTTCATTTTAAGAACTGTGTCATCCCACGCTGCAAGATAAAATAATGATACGCTTAATTATGTATTACTTTTCAATCATATCTATTAATTGCGAATTCTCTCTTAATTTTTGTACATTCATTCCCAATGTAATTTTCTCAAGTTTTTAATATAATTTCCTTTTATTATCGATCAAAAAAAAATGTGAATTGCTGATTAATTTGTATCATACGATCAATTTGATTTTTGAACCAGATTAAGATTAAGATATCTGAGGAAGGCTCTGTTGGGTCCCACCCGCTTCCTCTACACTAAAACAAGACTCTGGCTGGACCCACAAAATATGCTGCAATCCTTCTTTCTCTTTAAAACTTTTTTTTTCTTTTCCATTTCTTTTCTTTTTTTTTCTTTTGGTACGTGCGGTGTGGATGCCATGCCTACTGTAAAAAAAAAAACACGTGCTCCCACATGCAAGTGTACGTTAGTTTGTTTGTCCCCGTTTATTCCACGTAACTTGACCTGGATTTTGATCATTCATTAGACAAATCCTATGTGTTGCCGCACCACACTATCACTCTTAAAATCTTCTAAAACGAGCGTAAGATAAGATATTCGATAGTCCCAAGTCCCAAAACCCTAGAAATTAGCCACGTGGACCCTCAATCCTACCTCCACGTACCCGGCGCTAAATTCTTTGTGCATTGTTTGTTGTATATTGTCATACATAGGAATTCTGGAAGATCATTTTTTTGAGACAGCCGTCCATTTGATTGTCGTTTCCGAATCTCGAAGAAACCCCCATCTTCTGGGACCACACTGCTGACCGTCCTTGTGTTTGACGGATTAATAATTAACCTACTCCCCAAATATTCCTACCTATCCACTGTTCACATGACAACTCAGCCAGACAATGCCACGTGTCAGGTGTAGACTGGTAAAAAATTCTTTCTTTATTTAGAAAATTCCTAAGGAACGGGATGGAAGCTTCTAAACACTTATCAAGGTCATTGGTAAAAAATGGGTCAGTCAAACGAGGACAACCAAAGTTTGTTTGGATGAGAGATTTTAAGTAGGGATTTTGTGGGATCAGAAATTTGATAGAAAATAAATTAGAAATCATGTTATAAATCTAGCTAGTTTTTCATCAAATACCTATTCGATTTTCGCTATGATATGAAGGAGATTAGGGTTAACTTGATGTGAAACCTTATGTACCAACTAGGTTAGTCATTGTTTATTTATTTTGACAAGTGTCATGTCCGTACATTGTACATATTCTTTACACGTCAAAATTACAATAATACTCATTTAATATGTGAACTACTTCTTGAATTGATAAAATCTTACCGTAAATGACACATGTAAAATCTACCAACCTTACTTTCCTAATATATATATGACATTATTTCAACAAATACATTCAATGTAAATTCTTAAATATGCTACTTGTAATATATAAAATTTGTGGTACACATGTCACATAAGTAGATGAAAAGGAATTGAAGATCAGATGTAACTCTTAGATCTATAAATACATATGAAACTCACTTTACCCAAAAAAAAAAAAAATTCATTTCTCTGTCTCATCGTTTGAGGTATAGAGATAATACTCTACAATACTACTACTCCAAGATGGTCTCCAAAATTTGCTTTTCTTTAAAGCCTTCCAATTCCTTTAGAGCTAAAACCCTAAACCCTTCCACCACTTCTAACAATTTCTTGTCCTCATATCTCGAGTCTCTTCCAAACAAAACCATCCCATGAATCATCCCTACATAAAATCCAAATTTTCTCAACTTCTCTATCTCTTCCTCACTACCTTCTCCTAAGATGGCCCCACATGCAGCTCCACAAGCGTAAAACTCACCCACCTTCTTCTCACCCACGTGTGCCATCCATCCTACATCACACAAGTCATCACCACCGTCCGATCCACTACACTTGTTTTCCAGGTATAGACCATCTAACATTCCTTGTGAACCCACTGCTCTTGTGATCTCAATAATCACTCTCAGGATCCTTCCTGAGTTCTTAATAGTGGGCTCATCCGATCTGGCCAATAATTCCAGGCCCAACGGTAAAATGCCGTCGCCAGTGAGAAGCTCGATGTTGGGCTTAAATGAATGATAGATCGTGGGCTTGGTCTTGGGCTTGGGCTTTGATAATGGAAGGTGTTCATGAGTGTATAAGGCAGCGTGCATGAGGTGTAACGCGGACGCAGCGGCAATGGCTTGATTTCTTTGACCTCCAACGAGCTCGCATGCAGCGATGCATAGAGCAGGAGCCAAACTCCTCGGTGCAGCGAAGATTAGATGGTCCATGGGCTCAGTAACAGAGAGTGGTGGATGAATTGGTATTGCCTGTTTAAGATGGGCTTTTATATCAGCCTCCATTACCGCCCAATAAGATCGATTGTCAACCGACATAGTTACCTTCATCTTCATGGGTCGACTGCATTTGACCGAGGGTGATCGACGGTGGAGATCCGATCTAAACAGAGAAGACAAGCTTGATTTTTGGCTAGTGCAATGGAGGAATGAAGCTGTAGCCATGAATGAACTGAAGAGGTAAAAGATGATTATATTGAGAGAAAAGAAGTGTAGTAGTTATGATCCAAAGCGATAAGAAGATGGTATTTAAAGGTTCATGAGGTTGGGGCCATCAGAGACGACTCTTGTTGACATTTTATTTTAAGCACATTTTTATCATGGAAACCTTGATTCGTATTTTGATATATATAATTTTGAGTAATCATCAAGTTGCCCACAACACAAATCCTATGAAGAATCTTGGAACTATCAAATTGACAAAGGATACAAAATAGATATGTAGGGGATCCTGCTATCTGAACACTGGCGGCGGTGTTTTTTAATAACACTTGAGATGGCGCCTACGTGGTGCATCAACATTTGTGCGGAAGGATATAGAGATAGGGGAGGAGAGATGACTTGGAACAGGTCATCTTCATCTTCGTTGAGGAGGTAGGAGGAGAGAGAAAAGAGAAAGGGAAAGAGAGAGAGAGAGAGAGAGAG
>MVGT01003688.1:23172-54663 GCA_002174775.1 Macleaya cordata | reverse complement strand
AATATATATAAATTTGAGAACACACATCACACATATGTATTGCCTCATATAGGATACAAATTGACATAAATACATTGACTTATGAAATTGTGATTATATTAAGAGCCAGACTCATTAATTCATATTTTCATAAGTTAGCATGCATATTATAATAATGCATATGTATACTATATAGGTATATGTGCGGATTTTTTTCTAGTTTTTTTGGTTTGGTCTTTCGGTTCGGTGTTTTTGGTACGGTTTCGGTTTTTTTAGTTTTTTGAAAACATGAAACCAAAACCAGACCATAAATATCGGTTTTTGCGGTTTTCGGTTTTTGTGGTTTTGGATTTTTTGGTTTTACAGTTTGTCGGTATTTTTTTTCGGTTCGGACTGGTTCGGAATGGATTTAAAACCGCACCATTTGCAACCCTACCCGCAGGTTATATGTGTCAATCCTGCCATTTTGACAGTATCCCGGGCCTGTGTCAATCCTGCCATTTTGACAGTGTCCCGGGCCTAGTCTTTTTAGTGATTGGATCCCACACTCCTTAACATGATGCTATGTTGTCAAGGTTTTGAGGGATATAATTGCCTCTACCTTATTGAATGTACAATAGTAACCTTAATTCATCTTGCGCAAAACCGTTTGGAAAATAAAATCAAATAAACTTGAAATTAAAAATTAAAGTTAGGTTGTGTTTAATAGCAAAGAAGTGTATTTTGCAAAAATATATTCATTCCACCAATTCTTTAAAATTATTTTCTTTGGGGGTCAAATAAGCCTATTACATAGAATTACATTGAAAACGTACTATTAGCCAAGTTTTTAAGTGAGTGGCTTCCAATTCCGTAGAATTGAAAATGTTAACAAACAGCGCGTAACTAACCCAATTTCGTGAAATTCAAACGCTATCAGACACAGGCTTAAATGAATTTTCTTTTATGTTTCAGCTTTCTCTTAATAATATTTTCTTCCCTTTAAACAAACAAATAAAAAAAAAATCTCTTTTAATTTCTCCCAAGCCAAGATCAAAATGCATTGCAAAGGAAGCTAATCTTTTGTGTTAGTACTTGTTGGGCTATGTGCTGGCCTTGGACCTGACCACGCTTTATGAAATTCATATGACATTACTTGGCGAAGGGTCCTCGTGGCACCAATGCAATTCTTCCCCTTTGCTTTCCCAATTAATATGGCAGCATATAAGCAAACACTAGAAATGCAATAATCTATCCAATTAGACAGATTGATGTGACAGCTAAAATTTACCATTCATTGTGTATTTGTGAAGCCCACACATACACAAATGATGGTAGATGTGAACTGCTACGTCAATTATTGGGCCAGTCTCAAAATCATTTTCGACGCAAACACATTAATAATATATTGAAAGTTTTTGTTTTTGAACTATTCACTTTACCATTAATTTTCATTCAACTTGTGTCGAATTGAAAAGTTTTAAAACGATGTAATTATTGTTGAGGATGATTTACATAACAAGGAGGATCACTCTCATAAAAAATTAACCTTTAGATCATCTTTATGTGTCTCACCTAATTTGTATGAGGGGTGAATTTGAACACATGCATCACGTAGATAGTCACTATCTAGTTTGGCAATAATAATTTGTTTTTCTTGTTTGGTTTGCTTGCTTATAAGCTTGTTCTTAGGCTCTTTTCAATATTTTCTTTCCTCTTCCACAGAACTTCTTTGTTATAGATATAGTCCACGTGAGTCAGGAATCATGACCAGAGGACATGCTTAAATCAACACATTATGAATATGGTCTATGTGAAGCCCATATAAAGATGATCTAATGGTCGATTTTTTACGAGGATGATATAAGTACTGTATAGATCATCTTCACTCAAAATCTTCTAAAACTGGACATGCTTAAATCAACACATTATGAATATGGTCTATGTGAAGCCCATATAAAGATGATCTAATGGTCGATTTTTTGTGAGGATGATATAAGTACATCTTCACTCAAAATCTTCTAAAACTTTTAAGCTTATCAAAGGTTGTTTAATTTATGAACCATTTATTTTTAAAATTAAATTTAAACTAACATTTGATGAGGTTATAAGTTTTAGAACGGAATGAATTTTATATAAAGATGATCTACATAATGGGAAGATCGTTGTCACACCGTTGAATCATCTCTATGTAGGCCCCCACATAATCCTTGTATGCGTCAATAAAGTGTTGATTTAAGGAGGCCCTCCGAACCTGACTCATAAAAACAAAACAAATAAAGAAATTGAAATAAGACAATTCTGTCACCGCTCTTTTGAATTAAATGTTATTATCTGGTGGTAGAGTGAATATTTAATCTTAAAATTTATTAAATGTCAAATACTCTCTGCATTAAAAAAATTTACAAGTTCAGAATTATATATTTGATTATAAGAAAGCTTATAAAAAGGGAAATGGCTAATAATACTAATTGGTTAATATAAATAATAATAATAATAATAATAATTGGTAGATTGTGCTTACTTGTGCATTATATTTTTAGAATTTATAGGAAAGTGATGTTTATGATATGCATTATATTCAAAGAAATTTAATATAAAAAAGTCATATTTATGAAAGAGGAGGGATCAAATGCCCCACTAAACCCCAAACATATAGCACATGAAGAACATACAAAAGTTGATTTTTAGCGAGAATGTCTTCCTCGTAGATTATTATATCTGAAAATTATTAAGTTCTAAAACTTCTATAACTTCGTCAAAAGTTAGTTAGAAATTAATAGTAAAATTGAAACCTCAAAAAGTTTAAAAATTTAAAGATTTTTATGGGCAACGGAGAGGACTAGATGTCTTGAAATAGATTGATTTTGGGATAAAAAATGATATATATAGTGGGGACACCATCTATACTAAAAATCAACCCTAGATAACCCCCTTCTATGTATGGGTCCTATGGGAGCACAATATAAAAGGTCCTGGTGGGGTTACGCTTCCTATTATTTTGTTTGGAGATGTCTTAATATGTAAGATGTGGGGAGACTGGAATAGGAGTTGTAAAGTGGAATTATTTAGCACTAAATATTATTTAATATTAAAATTAAATTATTTCATTTTAAAATTCACTATAAAACTATAAAAAAAAAAAAAGAATTTAAATTTTTATTTGTACATTTTGCTCAAAGAGAAAACTCATTGCAACAGTAATTTTAAATGTTTAGCAAAACTGGGTCTATGCAACCTGTCCCCTTCATTGAATTTTTTTCTCTATCATAACCTTCTATTAAGTGCCATTATAATTGAATAGAAAGATTTAACTTTTCAAAGAACACTCAAAAATCACTTTGAACTTAATTTGATGAGAAGGTAATGTCACAAAGTGGGCTGACTAAGAACACAAAAACAAAGTCAGATGTTGAGCTTGTTTGGATAAAACTCATTAAGATACTAAGTGGGGAAATTCAACTTATAATAACAAAAGAAAACAAAGAAGAAACTTTAATAGTTATATATATTGCTTTTATACTTCAGCGACAACAAACAGATGTAGATGGGCTCTTACCCAAAACAAAAAACCCCCACAAAAACAAAATTTCAGAGGATACCCAATTTAATACTCTGAAATCCCATGTTCCCAACAGCAAAATGCACCTCTGACTGCTCCCTTTACAGAGCCCCACTCAGTTCTACATGCCATTCCAGTATAATACTATATAAAATCTCAAAATTAAAAAAAGAAAAAAGAAAGAGAGATGGAGAGAGATCATGGAAGCCATGAACTTTCATGATGATGTTATGTTACTCTAGGAAACCAGTTCTAGTGAGAACAGCATTTCTCACCTTGCTGAGATCTCTCCCTTTCAATGTCCTTCCAGCACCTTCACAAACAGAAAAAGATGAAATCTGACTCCTTGCAAGTTTCTTAGCAATCCATTCATGAGGAGGGATCTTATCAGAATCATCACCATAATCAACATCATTTTGCACATCATCATCCTCATCAACAATGATATTATCATAATCATCATCATCATCATCATCATCATCCTCATCCTCATCCTCATAACCATGGCTGTTAGATCCCTTCCTTGAATTCTTCCTGTAAATCTTTGACCAGTCAGGGATATTTACAGGTGCTGATTGCTGAAGAACCTGGGCTTCATTAAAGGAACTACTGGCCCTTGGGATCATTCTTGAAGCAGTTGGGAGGCCCCTTGGAGTTAAAACAGAGGAAGAATCCTTAGATTTTCTAACTTTTGGACTTGTTTCTGTCCTCTCCTTCACCAGAGCCCAAACATCTTCTTCATCAAAATCTTCATCCCTGCTTGATATCCCACCATTAGTACCTTTGTTGAAATAACCATAAGTTCCTGCCATTGATGATTGCTCCCTGAAAACCTCAAAAACCCAAGAACAAAAAAAATCACAACTTGTGATGAACCACAAAATATGGGTATTTAGCAAAATCCACAAAGTAAAGAAAAGGAAGCAGGGCTCAGAGATTTGAGTTTGAACTATGGTTTGTTTTCTCTCAAATGATTAAATAAGGGGAAAAAATAAACTGTGTGGCATCCAGAATATACCTTTCTTTCTTTTTGGTTGAAAAACTCCAAAAACTAACAGCTTTTTTCAGAGATTTCTTGCTTCACAAAACCCAAAAACCCACTCACAGAGAGCAAAAGTGAAGAGAAGCTGTCTACCTTTCCATGGCTTGCAAAACTCCAAAAAATTGCAGCTTTTTTCACAGAGTTCTCAAATGTGTAATCTGCAAAATACCCACAAAGTAAAAGGGGGAGATTCTATTAAAAGACAGTTTTTTCGAGATAGGGTTTTTGTCCAGGTGGTCAAAAAGAGAAATGAAAGTGACAGGAAAGCCGGTAGTTTTTATTTGTGCTCTGTTTACCTTGAAATGGTTTTAAAAGAGCAGAGTTCCAGCAATGGAACAAACCCCAAAAGCCCACGGAAAGAGACGTTATTATTTTTAAGCACTCCAAGATCCAAAAACTACGAACTATTAGGTTTCCCACTTATAGAAATCCCCTTACTTTTGAAGATTATTAATTTCTGAAAATTTGGTTTGTTTTTTTTTCTTAATTATTTCCTCTAAAAAGTCTGACTTTGAATCGGGAAAGGTGGACAGAGGTGATTGGTCTGACCCTGATTCTTTCTGATTTCCGTAACCTTATCCAGCCCGACTGAATTCTACGGATTCACAGAGATTGCAGAGAGATTAAGAGAAAGATTAAGAGAGATAGAGTGAGAAAGAGCCTCTCTCTCTCTCCTCTGTTCAAAAGACTTTGAAGATGTTCAATTCAGGAAGAAATGAAAAGAGGGAAAAGAAGAGTTTGTTTATGGAAATTGATGAACCTCAGCTTCTACCTTATCCTAAAAACCCATTGGACTCTGTGATCGAAAGTTTTGTTTGGTGATTTTTTTGTTTTTTTTTTCTCTTTCTTCAATGCTGCCTGGGGTTTGGCTACCAGCAATTTTGAGAAGACAATGCAAAACAGAGACTATCAAGCTGTACCTGTGTAGAGAGAGGATGAGAATGACATGGAGAGAGAAACGAGAGGAACAGATGGACGAATAATATGGTGGACACCTGGATCGTCTTGTCCTCTTTGATGGGCCTCCTCAAATCATAAGTGACTGAGTGACCTTTAATTGAGTTGGAGAGAAAGGGAAAGCCAGGGAAAGAAAGAGGGAAAGAAACAAAATAAACTATAGGTTTACTTATCAAAAGTTCGATACAACATTCCCACGTGGCAACTTTTGCCTGTATACCTTTTCCTGTGCGCAGATCTTAGCCGTCTATCAAAGCTTGTAATGGTCCCAGTTTTTGAAGCACGGATACTTCATTTGTGTCCGTGTGCATGGTCCCCGAAGCATGGATACTTCGAGGGGGTAGTCAATCCAGACATTCATGGATATTCGTGGACTTTTTAGGATGATGGACATTCATAGACATTGACAGAGTCCATGGATATCCACGGACTCCTGCAAAGTCCATAGACATCTTTTAACAGAGTCCATGGACTTGTATAGACAATGTCCATAGACATCTGTGGACTCTAGCAAAGTCCATGGATATCCTTTGACAAAATCCATGGACTTCTATGGACTTTTTTAAGGACTTGTGTAAACTCAAAATATCTCTAATAATTATTAATTATTGATATTTATTATTTTGAAGTCTAATAAATTAATATTTATATTAACATTAATATTTATTAATAAATAAAATAAAAATTTTAACGAAGTTATAATATTCGCATAGGACTTGTGTAAACTCAAAACAAATATCTAACAAAACATGCATCAAATTATAAATTAGTGCTTCACGTCTCAAAACAAACATCTAACAAAATATATACCAAGGTATTAGCTATATTTTCTAGCATTATAACACATTATCAATATTTCAATTGTTTGTAAAATCTCCCCACATAGTGTTAGTTATAGTTTCTCGCCACTTATTAGCTTATTCACATTGTTGATCTTGAGTACTCCATATATATTCTATTATACTTGAGCTTTTCATTTAAGACTTGGAAATATTTTTCTTTCAATTGTCTATGGTTCTGAGTCTATTGAATGAATGGCGTGGATTTATGACAACAATCATAAGCAAGTTAGAATAATGCAAATAATATAATAAGCACATACAATACCATAAAACCTATAAAAAAAAAACTTGCCACAAACTTAGGTGCCCTAATATGATAATCATATTAATAAGTACAAATCTAGACAAATTGATAATAACCCATAAACACACCTAGGCCATTAATTTCAAAAGAGGTATTGACTTAAAAAGGATAAAAAAAAAATTAAAAAGAAAAAGGATGATGCATAATTAGTTTTTTTATTGATCCATTTACTAGTACATGATGATGTATAAGGATGATGCCCTCCTATTTGCTCACTTTTTTATTTTTTTATTTTTTTTAGAGAATGTCCATGGAAATCCCATGTATTTGGGTTGGACATTCCATAGCCTATTTTCTTCACAAATTTTAGTTCAAGTCTATGAAAGTCCATGGGACATCACTGTTCATGTCCACAACCACACACAAGGTCTCCCTATGGATATTTCCAATGTCCTCAACTACACACATGGGCATTCTATGAACATTGTCAATGTCCACATCCACCAACATTGGCCTTCTTATAGACATTATCAATATCTACATCCACACACATGGGACTTCTGTGGATATTTGTAATGTCTACATCCACACACATGAGACTTCTATGGACATGTCCAATGTCCACATTCATACATGAGGGTATTTCTAATCCACGAATTTCCATGAATGTCTGAATTGACTACTCCCTTCTTCATTTGAGGTCATGTGTTCGTGTATGACACGTGTTCAATACTTGGACACACGGACACACAGTTGATACTTCAAATATATATTTCGTGAGATTTTTTTGTCAAATATGTTCAGCGAAACATGGCACACATGTTTTTTGTGTTTTTCAGTCTTTCATTATTGTCGAAACCCCTTTATGCAAGGAATTTTTTAAAGTTCTTTGAAGAATTTTATTTATAGAATAAATTTTTAATATAAATATATATTATTTAATTACAAGCTTCGAGCACGTATGTTGCACATATTTTTACATTGAATTTGTTAATTATAGTTGTTGTTCATTATCTGTTATGTTGTTCATTTAATATTACAGTGGAGTTATTAACTATGCCCTATATTTGATAAATAATTTATAACTTTGTATATATAATTTACTAAGAAAAAAACACACATAAGGGTATTTTAAAAAAAAATGATAAAATAGAATTCACTCAAGTATTTACATTATTATTTTTTTTTGAGAAAGAAATATTTGCATTGTATAGTAGTACAGATATAAATATATCATTGTCGTGTCCGTATTCTACATTTTTTAAATTTATTATATCATCGTGTCCATACCGTGTCATGTCTTTGTCCACATCCATGTCCGTGCTTCCTAGATAGCAGAATATGTTGGTTTTTTGGGAAGATTTAGATTTACCATCTTTTGGAGACAGGAAATACTTGTGGTTTTTATTTGAGGGTGATGGTACAATGATGCATATACAACACAGTTGTTAAAAGTAAGTTACGTGGGGTCACTTCGTAGGCCCATTTCAAGGTGGCGCACTAAAAGGCTACAAGGCAGGGTCCTTGGACAAACCATCAGACATGGGTGTGATGGGACACCCTTATATGTGATGGAAAATGCTAATCACCCTACTGAAATCTGCTCTCCTTGATCTAATCACCCCAATGGATGTCTAGCATCCTTAAGTGGGATGTCTAAGAATTAAAACTATTATTATTGTGGGTATTTGGTTTTTTGCCGAATGGTTTGAAAAAGTAATTCAACCGAGGGGTATGAATGGGTACCAAAATACCCGGAGCCGAACCGGTACCTGAACCGTTTATTGTAGTTTCAAGACCTTATTTTGTGGATTCGATTAATTTCGGATCCATTTCGGATCGACCCGTTTTGGATCTGAAATTTTTCGGATCCACACAACGGGTACCCGCGGGTACCCGATTCTGAATAAATATTATAATTTTATAGTTTAATCTACTATTATATAACAAATTTTTAACTTTTTTTAAATTAAAAAAGAAAATAAAAGAAACCAATGACTATTATACAACAAATTTTGTGATAAACCTAATTTTATGATTGAACAGAATACGAAAATACAAAATACAAATACTTTTTATAGGAAAAAAATAAAAAAAAAATTTAAAAACGGATATCTGGTACCCACGGGTACCCGCGGATCCTAGCGGTACCGGATCCAGAACCACCAATTGAGGTTCCGGAACCGGATCCGATACCGCCTTCATATTAACGGGACCGGATCTGGAACCTTTAAGATCCGATCCGGAACCGTCCCGTTGACACCCCTAATTCAAACACAATAATTAATATCATTTTGTTTTAAATGTGTTTCTGGAGATGCTGCTTATGTTTGCTCATTAAATTAAGGCAATTTTTGAAAGATTGAGTAGCATTACTCTGAGTAGTTATTAGAAATCTCGCTCTCTCTTCAATTTGTTTTTAAAAACATTTACTAGGAGTTTTGAAAAATAGAAAAAGGAAATTTTAAAAGCACCCCCTAATGATATTTTGTATCCGGTTAGGTTGGACATGGTCAATTTAGTTTGACTTTAAAATTACTTGTGGTAGTCTCCATTTTGATTAGACCACTTCATCATTTAAGGGAAAACGACTTTTTCACATACCAAATGCTAGAAATGGTGCTAAAAGCTGATGTGGAAGGTGGGACCTACTGCTATCATCCTCTTAGAAGTGGTTTAAGGGATTTTCTAACTAATATAGCAGTGGGACCGACCATGCCAGCTATGCTTCTGGCACCAATTCTGGCATTTGGTCGGTCCAAATAGCATTACTCTAATTTAAAACCTTATTTTCCATTTTATGTTAGAGAGCTGATCAAGTTACATCGTTATTCTTGCATTGGCCTGTGGGATCCATCTGAAGATGATTTAAGGACTGATTTTAAATTAGGATATTATCCTCAACATGTTGATCATCCTCACAAATAATTAGCCCATTCTAAAACTTGTACCCAATCATCCATAGAGTGAAATCAACAATAAAATGAATAGCTCAAACACAGTTGATTTTCAGTGATTTACAATCAACAAGTTCTAGAATGTGTTAATTTTTAGTGAAGATTATCAACATAATGAGAAGAATATCATAACTTAAAATTATCCCTCAAATCATCTCTAGGTGAGGCTCACAAATAACAATGTAAGAATAACAACGTAAGTTGATCCCCTCTCTTTATATTATGTCTTCCAATCTTCCAAAAGACTATCAATCAATTCTTTTTGAAGTATTTCCAATTATTTGGTAATATATTTTATAGTTTTACAGTTAAACTTTTAAAGTTTGGGTACTACAAGCACCCAAAATTTGCACACAAAATCATACTCGAGATCTAATTTGAGTCTAATTTAGTCTAATGTGGGTTTAATTTTGGTCTAATTTAAATAAAATAATCAGAGGTATTAGTAAAAGTGCAAATAGGTGCTTTTTTGTCCAACCCATATGTTACCTTGCTTACCTTGTTTCTTCTTTATTAATTCTTTCCCTTTGTTTACACTAATTTTTGGACGCACATCAAATGGATGAAGAAATGAGGAATCAGTGGACGCACTTCCATGCCTTTCCTTCTCATCGATCAGTTTAACAAAACGGAATACAGAGTTCATAGGGTGGTCCCCAGGTTCTGAAAATCTAAGATGGTGATCGAGTGAAGGACCGACGTGCATCAACAGCGGTTGATTACAAAATTGGATATAAAAAAAACAAAAACCGAGAAGAAGAAAAAGAACAGCAATGAATATATTAATTGCTGTGGATTCTGATTCGTTGCATCCAACTTACCGGACCATCTCACCATAGAATAATCAGGTTGTAAAGTAGACCCCACTTGATCTTCTTTCTTGCTTCCCATGGACCCCATCAATATTTAACCGTTGACGCCGTTACAGGAATTAACAATAATTTTGACATAGATGGATTTTCAAGCTTTATTCCAAAACTTAACTCCATAAAAAATTCACCCCATTAAAATTAGTTCACTTTAAAACTTCCAACTTTGTTATAAATTAATTAGAAATCAACGTTAAAAAAATAATTACATTTAAATAAAAGACAGTTGATTTTTAAGGATATTCTGTTCGTCATAATTGAAAATCAGCTAATTTTAAATTTTTTAACCCACTCAACATTTTAGCAAAATGAACACTTAAATGTCAGCAATTTGTCATTTTTAAAAAGAATAGTTAAAAAGGTTAGAAATTTTAAAATAAGCGGACATGCTGAACAAAATTAGCTCCATGTGGGCCTTATAAAAAATCGTAGTGCTATAAACATATTTCAATGTCCTAAATTAAATTTTATCTTGAGCCATGTTAAATACTTACTTTATAGAATCGAGCTACCCTAACGCAATAATGTAGGGTGAATGATACTTCATTGCTACGTTGGTGGAATGAGCCGATAGATTTGAGAATGGCAGTTACATTTTGTTTTTGACCCCATGAATTACCCCGGTGAAAGGATCGAATCCAGTGGCTCTTCCCTAGGACCCATTAAAAGCCAACTACAGCTTCAGTTGCCAGCTTGCAAAGGGCTTATTCTGCACATGAATCTGGAGGTCATCTTTAACGGCATGCACTTTGGGGGCGTTTGTACAGCCCATCCCCATCAAAGTTTTATTCATTCAGAAACTACCCATGGGCTCTGTGACAGATAGCAAAGTTAGTCAAGGATTGGCCTAGCCATGGCTTCATCGCAAGAGATGTAATTTTAGACTGAAATTAGAAAAACATGATGCCAAAATTGACTAACTATGAAGATGTAGGTTGAAGACAGAAAAGTCCCAACAGTTGAGCAAATCTGTAGACATGAAAAATCAAATTTTCTATCCAACAGTTACACTATCTATAACCATTGAAGACTGCTTAATTCTGTTCATTTTAAGCAAATTCATGTTCAAAAACATAAAACCCTGCTGTGCAAATGTGATATGTACCTATGCGATATTAAGATTCTGACAATCCAAACATTATATGGTAAGTTCAATTAAGCATTGATGAACCAGTCAAGTGGATCCATTCAATCAAAGAACATCACCGCAATCTGCGAAGTCATAACTGAAATTATAGTATCGTAAACTACTAAAGTCCAATTATGTTTTACATAACTGAACAAGTAAAATGCAACAAAATTCTTCATTGAAATGTAAATCTACCAAATGAAGACACGTAATTAATAACAAAAGGAACTTTACACATTGATGACAATCTTTCCTATTCAGCTTGTGGTCTTAATCCAAGCTTGATGATATCTAAAGTTTGAGACCTAGATGGATTAACCCCAAATGTTTTACCACAGCACACACCTGTATTAGTAGACTCATGCAGGACTCAGTCAAATGAAGAATGGGAAAGAAAGATAAAACTTAAACCTAGTGAAGATCTAAGTCATCGAACTAGAGGACAACAAAAGAATTAGAAGTGCCAAAAAAATTTCTTGAGAAGCAATCAGCTCTAACTCAACAGCCCTCCTATACTGAGTCATAGTTCAATCAATAACATCACCACCTCTACCACAACAACCACAGCCACTACCACTTCCACTCCCGAGATCACAACCACCACCAGTATGTGTAAATATGTGCATGTCAAACATGTATTTAAAATTCACACAAGAAACTACAGAACAACCATTTAGGAGATAACTGCACAACATAAATGTCTCCCCATATTCGATATGACCATATTTAAATGTGCACACAAATAAAAGGTGCATTTGAAACACACCCTTGCAGCAAACACAGGTACTACTACTACTACTACCACAACTTCAATAGGCAGCTCAAAAGAACTACTGCTTACACGTCCTATTTAGAAACTACTCGTGGACTGTCACAGATTGCCAAGTTGGTCAAAGATTGGCCCCGCAATGGCTTTCATAGATGAGATATGATTTTAGACTGAATTAGAAAACAATAATGCCAAAAACTGACAACCATGAACATGCATGTCCAAAGGAGCAAACCGATTAATAATGCCCTAGCTTAAGCAAACATGCTAACATGAAAAACCAAATTTGCAATCCAACAGCTTCACAAACTGCAAAACCATGTATTCTCATCCAAGACATCCCAATTACATTCACAAACAATCCACAGTTTCAACAATACCATCGACCATGTTCAAAACTATGGATACCCATACTGTGCATATGTGATATCTACCTAAACGATATTGGGATTCTCACATTATATGGTAAACTCAAATAAGCATGGATAACCCACTTAAATGGCTCCTGAAATTAATGTCTGATATACTACTAAAGATCCACAAAGTTTAACATAATCACATAAGTAGAATGCAACCTAATTCTTCGATACCAATAATGCTCGCTCTGGCTCAAACAAGACTAACTTAAGCAAATATGGTTATATGAAAATCAAACTTGCATTCCAACAGCTTCAATAACTGCAAGACTATTTATTTGACCTCATCCAAGCTATTCAGTCACATATACAAGTGATCCACATTTTCAACAACAAGATCAAGGCAAAAATAATATTTAGAATTACTATATCCATACCCACATTGTCCAAGACTATACCCATGCTGTTCATACATGATATCTACCTAAAAGATAGAGGGATTCTGATAATTTGAACATTATTCGGTAAAGTCAATTAAGCATCAATGAACTAGTTAAATGGATACACTCAATAAAAGAACATCACACTATGCATGGTCATAATTGAAATTACAATCTCATATACTTTAAAAGACCCATTAGGTTTTACATAACTAAACAAGTAGAATGCAACAGAATTCTTCGTGACCATATAAATGATAATTCGATCCAAATGAAGACATGAATTAAGAACTAAAAGAACTTGTCAACTAGATGACAAGCTTTCCATTTAAATTACTCTTAATCCAAGCTTGATAATATCCATAGTTTGAGACCTAATGGACTAACCCCAAATCCGACCAAGTTTGTTTCAAGGCAAAAGCTACCTCATGTATATCAAGACTTTACAATAAAAACCACTCAAGCATAATTCACCAGTTAAACACAGGAAAAAAAACAATGCAAACAAAGAGTTTCCTAGTAGACACCTGTACGGCTGTTTTAATTAGTTCAAAGACTTCAAGGGAAACATAAAGGGTGCTTGAAAAAATAATCTTTGGAGTGAAGTTAGCATAACTGAACAGCCCCATCCTATAATGTATCCTAGTTCAATCAATAACAGCTCTAACATTATGACCTTCAATCTCAGGGCAATCCTTTTATAGAAAAAAAATATCCATACGTTTGCCAAAAGAAACTGATAATACATGATTAAATGCTAGGGAACATTTGCAAGATTACACAGCTGTGGTTATGAACTATTTACATCTACAGAAGAAGAATAGTAAAGAAAGTACCATAGAAAGAAAATTACACAAACAAAAGAACCCATTTCAGCTTTCCCTTGTTGTTCAGAAGGAACCAATAGCTTACATAATAGAAATTCAACCTAAAGAGGGGGGGAAATAGTTAAAACTTAAATTCAGTATAATCCTAGTAGAAACCCAAGTGGATCTATACGTACAGATCTATAGGGAAAATTTTAGTAGTTAAATTATATGCTTTAGATTCTGATTAAACGAAAAAATTTACATGTTTCAGATGAATCTAGATTTTTGACAGACAAACCCTAACAAAAGAAACGCTTGTAATGGAGATCAATCTACAGTACAGAAAACAAAAACCAGAACCCATTTCACAATTTGAACATATTAATTCAATGAGAAACAAAAATTTCAGTATTCAATACATCCATGACAGAATCAGATGAGCCAGAAAGAGGACTCGAAGGACTGGAATTAAGAAAGAATACAGATTTTGAGGCAACAAGCTTCTTTCTTTGTGGAAATCTAGGGCTGTAGATCCTTCCAGAGAAACAAGGGAAGCCATCGATGGTCGAGATCTGGGTCTGAAAGTTGGTTTCAGTTGCGGACGATATCAACAAGGAGGAAGATCGGTAAAGAGAGATCTGAGAATGTAAATCAGGTCTTTGAGATCTAGAATTAATTCTAGAGTTCCTGAGTTGAGCTAGTGCTCCTGGTTTAAGATATCTTTGGAAACCCTCATCTTTGCTAGATGATGATCTACAGTGGGTTCGAACTCTCCGATTCATCGCTGCCGAGCTTGCGAATTGAAGGAGATTGAGAGAGATGGGGAGTTTGGTGTGGGTTTAATGGAGGATGTAGATGGGAAGAAATGTAGAGAGAGAGAGAGGGAGAGATGAGGAACTGTGGTGTGAGTTTTTATGGAGGATATAGGGCGGGAAGAAATGGAGGGAAAGAAGAGAGAGAATGAAAATCTGAGATAGAGAGTACGTACTGTTCGAAAAGGTTGGCGGGATTAGTTGGAGAAAAATCTTGTGCGAAGGTAGGTGGGTCATGAAAACCCAACAAGAGTACAAAACAGCCATGTGAGATTCTGTATCATTTCTGATCCCAAAAACTCTAATAAAACAAATTGGTTGTTGTTAAAGGGGCGCTGGAAAAAGTTAAGGGCTCCTCCTCATATGTACCTTTTCTAAGGTGTTCCTTCTGAAAATTTAAGGCTGTATTTGATACAGGGGCGGAGCCAGGAATTTATTGTTAGGAGGGCCAACTATACTTCCACCCCCACTTTTTTAGTAACATAACATTCCACTTACTCTTACACCATGTTTATACTTATTGAATGGGCCCCGATGATGTAAGGGATGTTTTTATTTTTTATTTTTGTGAGGATGGTCTCTTCATCATCCTAAAAGAATCACATCGTTGTAAGTTTCTCAATACTAGCAAAAGTTGATTCAAATATAAGTTTTTTGAACCATCTATTTTACCAATTTCAACAAACTTGTGAAGAGATTAAAAATATTAAAAAGAAATAATTTTTTGTGAGGATGTTCTACTTTGTGAAAATATTATCCTAAAAAAAACCCAACCATTTGGGTTATTTTCATGTGGATTTTACAAAAAAGGTGTAACCAAGGTGTAAGGAAAAATGAGGTATTATGTGAATAAGAAAAAGTTACCATGAAAGTAAAGCTTCCCAACTATAAAACTATTATTAGTTTAGCAAAGTATAATAAAGATTTGAATTTATATTGCAGAGGTCATTAAAATTACATAACTTTTTGATTATTCATGAGAATGTCTAAGATATAATAAGGGAGGGAGCCAAAAGCTTGGGGGGCCATAGCCCCCCTAGGTCTCAACGGGGCTCCGCCCCTCGTTTGATAGTAAGGAAATGTGTTCTAAGGAAATAGGTTCATTTCTTCTACTTTCACAGAGTTAATTCCTTAAGAGACCAACGAAACATATTCAATGTAATTACATTAAAAACTAATTATTAGCCATGCTTTTAACTAATTCTTAGAACACATCTTAAGATCGAGTTTTTTTAAGCTCGACTTAATGCCGTTGGATTTGCACAGATCTTGATTTACGTGTAGATTTTTATCCTCGAGAGAAGGAGAAGCTGCCAAATGTATGTAACGTCAAATTAAGATGAAGATCGATTGCTTTCGACTATCTGAGTGCTAATTTTTATAAATTGTAACCTTATTTCTTCTTTAAAGCAGGTGTATAACACGTACCCACCTATTGGTAGAAGGTTAAACGGTGAAACCTACTAATTCTGTTTCCTGATCGTTTATCATTCTACAATAGTTGGATACATTGTATGCTCCTCGTGGATGTTGGTAGTTTTTCTTCATCCTTGATAGAAACTTCTTTCCTCGTTTGTGGTGACAACTTTAGTATGTTCGTGGTGATTTATCTGTGCTTCTCACACACTCATTATTAATGGTATTTTTTCACCCATGCATCGTATCCTATAGGAAATATTCCCCTCATCACAGAAAAAAAAAAAAAAATAGTTTGATAAATTCATTAACAGAATTTCCCCCTTTTTGTTTTCTTAATTTATTACGTACTCCATACATTGCATGCGCCATGCATGCGCCATGCATGCGCCATGCATGCACGCCCCGCTCATGTACAAGTCTTGTATCTCGACGAGTGGTGAGTGGGTCTCATTCTTGGTGAAGAAAATCTCACTAAATATTATTTGTTATTAGATGACTTACGTCAATCACTTATAAATACATGATGAATTGTGAATTTTTCGTAATTGTGAATATTCACTATGTACCAAGCAGGGCTCTTACCCTAGAAGATCTTGCCAATCATCACGATTATATCAAACTAGGAAGATCTCTCCTTATTTTCTTTTTAGACCTGTCTTGCATATTTCTTTTCCTTTTCTATTTTCATGTTGGTTGTAATTTCTTTATTTTTTAATAATTTATTGGATTCTTTTGAACACTCATTAATTAGTCTAATTACTTCTATAGTTTTGAAACGTCGTAGATTTGATTCATTTGAATGTAATTAATAATAAGCAACGAAATCTCTAATTCAAAGGTCACAGTTTTATCAGTTATATATCACTACTACTATTTACTACTCTCTCTCTCTCTTATTCAGTACTTTCTCTCTCATAGTACACATCAATGGCTAAAGAAAATGAAGATACAGAGTACACCATTGTAACAGAGAGGGACGACAAGATGATTTCTCCAATTGGAAGCAAATCAACAGTTAAAATCGGCAAATTTCTCAACCCTTGTGTCATTTCTTTCGCCGAAGCACATGAAGTTCCCTTACTTCCTCTCTTAGCCGAAACAATATCTTATGAACTTGCTAAATGGCCTTCAAAAATCTATTTCAAAGGTTTTAGAATCCCACGAGAGAAATGGAAGAAATGGGTCGATCAATTAACTCCATCATGTCGATTGAAATGGAATCAAATTATTATTGCTGATGGAATCGTCAGTTCTGTCTACAAGATAGAATTAGACAAAGCTTTGATTATTGGGCTAGCAGAGTTATGGTGCCCTGAGACCAACACATTTGTATTTCCATGGGGCGAGGCAACCGTCACTTTAGAAGATATGTTGATTCTTGGTGGGTTTTCTGTTCTTGGTGAACCTGTAACTTCTCCTCTCACAGGAGAATTGGTTAAGATATCAGATGAACTTCATAAAGAACGCAGAGCACTCCATAAAGAAAAAGCTCGAAAGGCTTCAGAAGGTGCATGGATCAATCGTTTCATGGGTAGCAACAGTGAGCTTGAACATGTTGCTTTTCTCTCACTCTGGTTATCAAGATATGTGTTTCCTGATCATCCTGATGGACTCATTAGAAAGGAAGTTTTCTCTGTTGCAGTTCATTTGGCTCAGGGAACAACCATTGCTCTTGCACCTGCAGTTCTCGCCAGCCTGTACGCTAACTTGACATCTCTGAAACAACAGGTACTTGATTCAAGCAAGTTAGATCTCAGTGTTTCTAAATTCGATGTCAGCTTTTCTATTTGGGGTCCGTTTCAATTACTACAGATATGGGCTTGGGAGCATTTTCCGCCTTTGAGGCCGAAATCACCCAATTCACTAACCCTTGGTGAGCCTAGAATAGCTCGATGGAACAATTTGAAATCAAAGTCGAAACTGCCGATTGTGAGATCTACTTTAAAAAATTTGGAGAATTTCCAATGGCGCCCTTTTGTTGCTACTTTGAATAATTGGCCTTGTCCCTTGTTTTACAAGGAAAGAGAAGAGTTGTTTGATGTTCGACCTGAGAATGATGAATTACAATCCTTCTTTCGGTGCTTGAGAGCATGTGAGATCTTCGCTTTAAATGGCTCAGTAGAACAGTATCTTCCTCATAGAGTGGCTAGGCAATTCGGATTTGATCAAGAAATTCCCGGCAAATTTATTGGAGCAAATGCAACTTGGGAATTAGCGTGGAAAGCTTATGAGAAGTCCACAAGAAATGGCAAGCTCTATATACGGTCACGATTCTTGGAGTCAAGTAGTGTAACGACCAGATACCAGGAATGGTGGAAGCAATCGATGTCCATTCGTGAAGTTGCAATTAAGGCTATATTGGAAGAACAAGGAAGATCAAAGAAGAGCAGTAGTAATTGTTCTGATGCTGCATCCAAGTATCCTTCTCAGAGTAACAAAAACAAGTTTCAAAGTTCAGGTGATGAGGATAGTACTGTTTATAAACATTCCTCTTCAAAACCTTATAATAAATCTCAAGATTCGTCTGAAGGGGAAGACAATGATCTTACACTCTCAGCTAAATTTAAAATGCAGCAACAGGCTACTTCAAACAGATACACTACTAGCGCACTGAGTGAAGAGATCAGTAAGAAGAGAAAATCAAGTACCATGGAATCAGTTGATCAGAAAATTGCTGAGAAGCAGAAGATGCATGGAAATTCCATTGATAACCCTATAACTATTAGATGACTATGAAGAACCAATTAATTATAGGAAGTTAGTTTTGTTAGTTTCTTTTTGTCAGAAAGGTTTTGTATGTGGTCTGAGTATTGTATATATCTTCTCCCTCATGCTCTTTCATTTTGATTTGTTTGTCAAAAAGGTTTTGTTAGTTTCATTGTAATGGGCTTATGGCTTCAGAAATTGGTCGCTACTGGGATGACTTGGCAGAGTCATTATGGTATCAATCAGGATAAGTACAGAGTTGATTAGTTTAAGCCAAAGAGTATGACCCTGAGAAACCTAAAAACAACCTGACTGGAACATTGGAACAAAGAAAAGTTGATCTGTTTATGAGCTAATACAGAACTGATACTCGAATTCAATACTCGATCATTCTGATTGATTTTCATAGCTTCATGCCAAGTTGGGTGCCCACTTCGATCCTTCCACTGTACCTGGTTTCCAATTGATCAAAGTAGTAATAACTTGCTCGAAGACTAATTTCTGTCCCACCTCCTCCCAGGACGGATCATCCAATTAGGTTGGCAAAGTTAGTCCTTTTCAAGTCTGAAGATCAGTGAAACTTCTGACTGAGGACAGAATTTTCCATCAACCACAGAAAGGCCCAAAACCAGTTTCAATTGCCAAATGTAGGGTTGATTTGTCTATGTACAACAAGTACACAATTGATCAAGACAAGGATACAAGATCAGGTTTAAGGAAGTTTTAGATGTAAGACCAGAAGTCCATATAGACTTCAGTCTTTAGTGTCCCCTCTGTCACTGAAGATTTCAAGAGAAAAACTACATTAAGTGTTGAATTTGTAACAAATATAAATAGTTTAAAGAGTGAAACATGTCTTAAATTTACAGTTTTCAGATCTGAAGTCTGAAAAATAAGAAGAACAAACACACCAGTATAGTACCTGCTTAGCTACTGGCACATATATACAGAGAGAACATAAAAAGCATTTAACACTTCTGTGAACTAATCTGTCCTCCAAAATAGTAAAATTATTCTGCAATTGCTATTCAACTTTATCCCATAACTTGCTTCAAACCAAACTTCAATTTCTGAACAGAAGAGATAGTATTGTTGTAAGAAACAATAAGTCCCCGATCACATTTCAGATCGAATAACTTCGAATCCTCAACAAAACCCATAAGTTTTTTTATTTTTTATACCCAATTGCTCCATTGATCATCAATTCGGATCCACACAGAGAAGAACTCTTAACATATACAAATATATCCAATTAAATCAAACGATAAAAGAGCCGGATCCACATAGAGAAGAACTCTAAAATTATACAGGTTTACATATATATGAAGGAGAAGAACATAATGACATGGAACACCTTTGTTCCGAATCGACATTGTAGGTTTTTCTCATTATACAGGAAGCTCGAACGCAGCCGAAACTTACAATTATGAAGCTGTCGATTCTAAATAACTATTCTTATACAAGCATAATCCAATGAATTAGGAAATAGACACCAAAAAAGAGAGAGAAAGATCAGAGAAGAAGAACAACAACAATATAAGATGGACTGAAGAAGTGATAAGAATTAAACTATATAAGAGCATCAGCACCAGCAACAATCTCCAATATCTCACCAGTAATCTTAGCTTGACGCTGCCGATTGAACTGCATAGAGAGGGACTTCTTCAATTCACTTGCATTATCAGTTGCACTACTCATTGCACTCATCCTTGCAGCTAGTTCACTTGCCAGAGATTCCTGTAATGCCCTCAAAATCTGACTGTTCAAATAGAGAGGCAAAAGTGCATCAAGAATCTGAACTGGGTCTTGTTCAAATTGCAAGATGGGTGAGAAATCAACAGTTTTAGTAACAATTGTATCTCTCTCTACAGTCAATTTCCCTTCTTTAGTTGTCAATCTGAACAATTCATCCTCTGCTGCATCTACACATGTACCATTCACATCACAGATCTCTCCTTTTGGTGAAAGTGGAAGTAAAGTGTGAATAACTGGATCTGACTTAACTAAAGAAACAAACTTTGTGTATAAAAGCTCCACCTTATCAACTTCTTCACTAACAAAGAGAGAGAAAACATCATCTGCAATTGCTTGAGCATCTTTTGTAGTTGGGAGATTTCCACCTTCAAGAAATTTATCAACTGGAATATAAGGTCGACGAATGAAATAAGAATTACCCTTTTTGCCCACACTAATAATAGTGTACTCTAGCCCAAGAGCCTTCAATTCAGAGATTCTGTTTTCAGCTTTTTTCAAGATTTGATTGTTAAAACCACCACAAAGACCACGATCACCAGTTACAACAACAAGGGCTACTTTTTTAACAGGACGAATATTTGTTAAAGGGATATCAATATCTTCAGTTTGAAGTTGTTCATTGATATTGTAAAGAACTTCAACTAGGGTTTCAGAAAAGGGTCGACCACTTACAACTGCTTCTTGGGCTCTTCTAACTTTTGCAGCTGCAACAAGCTTCATTGCTTCTGTGATTTTCTGAGTATTCTTGACTGAATCAATACGCTCACGAAGTTCACGGAGACCACAGTGAATTGGGTTCACAGATGAAGATCGAGATGGGTTTGTTGAATTGTAAGTTGGAAGACAAAATGGGTTGAGAGCAGATCTAAATGAGAGTGAAGAAGGATCAGAAAGAGAAGATTTTGAAGATACCCACATGGTTAGGTTTGAGCAAGACATGGTTTTTGATTGGTGGTTTTGCTCTGCAGAGGTCTACAGAGATTCAGAGAAGAGGAGAGATAGAGAAAGATGAGAGAGAAATGAGAAGAGAATGGGAGTTGATTTTTTGGGGTTTTGGTTTTGTTTGGAAATGAAGAGTGGAGGGAAACGAGAGGTGGAGGGAGTGGGAGATTTGGATTGGGTTTGGGTACTTGGGGATAAGGATTTTGACCGTTGGAGATTGTGGGTGGGTGAGAAGAGATGGTTTAATTTCACTTTTTGATTTTGTGATCACATAACTCATTTTTGCTTGATGTTAATGAGTAAACTTTGTGGTAATTATTGTGGGCTCTGTTCAGTTACTGAACTGTCCTCCCAAATTCAATTGGATATCCTTGACTGAACAGGGATATCCTTTGTTTGGGTAGTAGCTTATGAATTAGATTTTGAGAGTTTTTTGACAAGTACTTCCTGGTTTAAATTCAATGGGTAGATGAAATTTCCTAAAATTTGGTACCAAAAATCCTTATTTGTAAAGGGATTAGGGCAATGATGTGGATTGATTCACACTTGCCTTGAATCTCCCAATATAGATCCATTGTCGAATAGGGGTGTTCTCAGGAAATGAGAAGCTCTTGCAAAGCATCTTGGCTAATCGCATTTTGATTTAGCTGTTTAACCTGTTTGTATTAGTACAAAAAGTATTATCAGAAGAATTTCATTATTTCCACTAATTCCGCCGAACTATATTCTTTAGTAATGCAAGAGTGTATTATATGGAATTACATTGAAGATCAATTATTTGTAACACTTTTGAGTTATGTGATCACCTACTACCGTGGATTAAATTTGTAAACAGATAACAAAACTTGTGTTGTTTTCGCAAAATTCACCAAATTTTGTAGAATTCAAACGCAATTAATCACATCTTTAGTTTATTTTAAGTCTGAATTAGCGTGAAATATTTACTTTTTTTTTCTTTATAATAACTTTCTTATAAGGGTTATAACATAAACTAAAGCTGGATAAGATTTGTGAGTATTCATTATGAAACCAATAGCATTAATATGCAACAAATATATAAGCTTTAATATATGTATTTTGAGCATTAGTCTACTTCAAAAAAAAATTAAAAATATGTAAGCTTTAATAGATCAATAATTTGAAGCAGATAGAATTTGAATCCAATTCTATGCTATTAACTACAACACTTTACCAGCAAACTAGATGGCACCTGCAAAACATGAGTATTATTGTGTAACAACTTTTATGGATCGTCGTGTAAGTCTTATCTTGCATGCGCAATTTGTATGACTGATAATGTTTGATGTTGATGACAGTTTATACCTGAGTTCAATTCCCGTTAGCATCTAATCTCATAAAAAATAGGCTGATCTCTTAAAAAATAAATAAAAATCATCTAGGTCTTAGACATGGGATCTTTGTGTTATTAGTATTTAGCCTCTAACCAACTTTCGGTGCCCAAGTGATTTGGAGGCGTGCCCAAAGCAAATGGTCAATTTTGAAGAATGGCTCAAATCCTGTGCCATCCCAAATCCAAAACAGTGGTGTCCAAAATTCCCATCGAACTAGTAAAATGTTGGGCTGAAATATCAGTTCCCTTTTATGGAGAAAAAGCTGAAACTTGAAAGAGAAAGAGCTCTGTCTAGAACACAAGAACTAAAACGAGAGACATTTTTCGTTTGATTTCTTCTAAAAAAGCGTCCGAGGAGGGTCCTCTCTGTCTGTCTGTCTCTTTAGCTGTTGGAAGGTGATGACAAACGGATCTATTTGCTGAAAACTGTAGAGTTAAAGAGCTGAAGAATGTCGAAGCTGTTCTCAAGGTTCGCTGGTTTCTTCAGCTCCCGAACACTTGCGGGAATGGATAAAACAGGGAATCGATATTTCATTAGAAAAGAAGAAGTCGATGGAATCAGTAAGTGGGTTCTCTCTCCTTTCTCTCTCTTACTCTTATTCAATTTTTTTCCTGTACATATGTTTTATTGACTTTGGCGGTGGAGGGTATTTTTGTTCGTGCTCTGATCGCGCGTTTGCTACATTGGTTTTTAAAATTTTAAGTTTTGAGCTCCTTATGTGAATTTTATTGCAATCTATTGACAATTTTGCTTCCTGGGTTGTCATAAATTGCATTCTTAAGGTTTAAAGTTCTGATTTCAATTGCGATTCTTTAGCATGGGGTTTGAATTAATTGATTATAAATTGTGATTAAATGTTCGAGGGACTTTTTTTTTTGTTTTTTTCTCCTTTCCCTCTGAGTACGAGGGAGCAAAAATTAGCATTTCTTCTCCAAATTAGATAAACTTTTCCTAGAAATTCATATTTTAAAAAAAAATAATTTTCAAGACAATTGAATGAGATCATATAACTAGATTATTATGTCATTGTATAAAATTCCTAACTCGGGGAAGATTTGCCTGTTGAGTCAATTTTATACGTGGAGTTTGAAGTTGTTAATGAGCTCTTTACCTAATAAATGTCCATACAAGAACAAGCATATCTTAGTTTGGTTGGTGTGAACTCCATAAATGCTCAATGTGATTAATCAAATTACACTCATCGAATTCGAATCACAGAGAAGAGAGGATAGTGGATCAATCAAAATATAAATGTAAAATTGTACAAGGTATCCACTGGCACCTTTTTCAAGAAGTGATAGATAGGGGCATTTGTCGAAGATACACTAGATACATGTCTACATCTAACTTCAGGAGGGAAGGAGTACAAGGGAAAGTCTTTTTTGCTTCCTTTTTTGTGGGTAATGGTTACATTTATATATTAAGGGGTGAGTGGGAGACCTGGATACAACATAGCAAGAAATGAAGTCGAATTGAGGGCATGTATGGTACAAATGCTCAAGGCAAAAGGTCTCAAGAAACAATCTTCCCCATATACATACAAAGCCTTAGATTGATTTTACTTCTATAATCCTCGTGGTTTATGTTAATTTTTTGCATATCTCTCTCAGACTGAAGTCTTCTCAACAAAACTATACCTAGTTTACATGATATTTTTCTACAATATTTACAGTGTGTCGATCCATTTGATTTTTATCTCGAATTTAGTTTTCCTTTAATATTCACTTGATGTTATTGAATGCTGATTCAACTTTGAGCAATCAGCCTTGTGAGGCTAAGTAGTTAAAAGTTCATCTTATTTGCTTGATGTCCACATGACCGATACCTATGAATACACTATTGACAGACTATCTGTATGCTTCTTCTTCCCTTTGAACACTAGTGAAAGAAAAGAGATGGGTGATATTCAAAGGAGAGGACGATCCTACCTCCATTCCAGGTAAGCTTGTGATGCAATTAACGATTCTTTTCATCTCCTATTCTTTTACATACCCAGATGTTCTTTAACCATAAAAGTTGTAGCACAACTAACTAAAGTATTTCAGTTGTATTATTAGTTTTTAATGCAGTAGTGTCATGTTTGATAATTGTAGTTGAGTGGATATGCTGGTTGAATGGTCAACGAAAGAAAGCTCCGACTAATGAGGTAATGTGGAAATTGTTTGCCTTTATATTTAAATTGTTATCCTGTTCTCTTTCACAATTTACAGCTTCCTCCTTTGTTTCTGCGATCTTTTCAAGTTATTATACTTGTATTTGTCTTAAGTTGCTTGCTTTAGGTAGCACATCTTGACTGATGTTGGTGTAGGTTTTTTGGGCACAGGTTGATGGTTGAGTTCATGAAACCATGAATCTTCCATTGTGTTTTTGGATAGTATTGTAGAGCTACATAGTGTTGTTTAATGAATAGGGTTATCGAAGGAAATAGGAAAGCAAATTATTCTATGGAAATGATAAAAAAAAAATGCCTTTATGATTCCCTAACTACTGGGTTGGGACAAATTCCACCTTCTAAAAAAAACTGGTCCTGTCATTGGTGATAGCTAGTGATAACTGGCAACCTGGCCAACTTCTGTTCCTCTTTCTATCTGATGCATTGTTCTTTCTAATTTCTATGGTGGAAATCTTCCTTCCTTGAAGCTCAAATCCTACTTGAAGAATATACCTGTCGAAATATTTTTGTTTGATTAGTCTTTTGACTCTTTTCTCATTTCTTGTTATCTAATGTTATTGTTGGTTACCATCTTCAGGAAATGGCTGAGATGGAGGCAAGGCGTGAGCGTGTTAAACTTAACGTTGCCAGTATGTATTTCTTGTGTTATTACCTTCTACTTCGCGTCTATATTGGTTGGCTGATACTTTCTGGCTGTTTTTCATATATTTCCATAACCTCTTGTGATGGCCAAATGCTTAATTGAAAAGATTTTTCAACATAACTTGTAAGATGGTGGGATTTATGCGAACAACTTTTTGGAAGAGTATGAGTAAAAAAAACCCAGAAAATTGAGTATGAAAATTTCAACGATAACGCAACACAAGAGAAATAGCCTGTTGTCCATAATAAGAACAGAAAGTCCAACTAGCAAAGTTTAAAATTGTCTGTGGACTCCATGAGAAGTGTATATTGCCAAAGAGTGTACATACGGAAATGGCGTTATAAAGGACGAGCAGAAAGTATTTCAGTCTTTCTCGAGAAGTCTGTAACCTTCCATATAGATAAAGTGTCCAATGAATTAGTATTAACTCTAGTGTTGGACATAGATGAAATCAATGACCATTCCCTGATTTATCTCCTCCAAATAGTCTAAATTTCTTTTACATCTGGCCTAGTAAGGATTACATTTCACCTATGTAACAATGATACTGGTAAGGGTGTCGGTGTCCGACACGGTGACTTAAAAACACCCAATACGCGGACATGGCCGTACGCATACATATTATTCATGTGTCAGTTATTATATGCTTTATTTTTAGTTATAATTTGTACTTTTAGAACCACCATTGTTACATGATATACAAAAGAGATTAACATAGAACTATATAATACTTTCTAACACAATCATTATGTGCAAGTGCACACAAGATAGAACACAACATCTAACATTATTATGTGTAAGTGCCCATTGAAGTGTCCACAAGACACGAGTGTTGTAGTGTCCGAGTGTTGACACTGCAAAAATCCACTAAAGTGTAGTGTCATTGTTACATAGCATTTCACCAATCATAGTGCAAGCACTATCACAACCTCCATTACAACTTAGCTTGATGGAATCAGCAGGGAATGGAACCTACACCTGATAAAGATGTAAACAGTTTGAGTCTCTAAAGAGCAGGCATTTTGAGTTTCAGCTGTTCATTATAGCTCTAATTGTTCGTATCTATATTCTGATTTAATATCTTATTGTCTAATATAGTAGATATCTTACAAGCATGACCTTTTAAATTAAGCTGCTTATGTTGTGGGAAAAGTTCCTTTTGGTATTTAATACCTTACTCAACATTCCATTTACTTCATGAAGTTCTTAAGAAAGAAGAAGAGGAAAGGAAATCTAAAGAGCAAACAACTCGACAGAGCGGAAGCACTGGTCAGTCACTTTAACAAAGAATCTCAGTTAATGCATCATGTGCATTTTCTTGTTTTTTTATTTATCAGTTTACTCATTACGGCATTATGTATTTAGCATTCAATTGGTGATTATGATACATTTGTTTGTAAACCAGGTAAAGTTGGAGGTCCAGACTTCAAGAGTTTCATTCGGCAATTTCCAACTACTTCCGCCGAAGGTGCTTTCATATTCTTTAGTCCGGATACTGTAAAATTTCAAAGCATGTATCTCTTTCTGGACCATCAGCATACTTTCTACTCCACGGAAAGATATTATGAAAGCTTAAATTCATCTTGAAGTCACTTCTTATTATCTTAACCTTAATTGGATTGATTAATTGCAAAATTGGAAATGTTACCTTCAGCCTACAATTGCTGGCTTTCATCATGATTGAAAAAGTTGAATCCAACTTGAACAAAGATGATCAGATTTCTGAGTTTGAGTTGGTCATCCCACTGACTATTTACGCAGCTGTATGGATGCTATGGATCTTGGAATAAAATCAAGGTTGTAAATCTGGTGGTAGGAGTAGGCCTGCTGTCATATCAGCAACATTGAGTCAGAGTAGTTAGTTCTTTTAGTATAGCCATTATGTTTTTTCAAAGCACTAGATGCTTTCTTGTTTTTTGTTTCAAAAATTGTGGAGAAAAACTCATTGAAATCTTCAACTTAAACCTGTTAAAGTTGATGTAAGACTTTTTCCTTCAATTGTATTTTTTTTTTTTCTTTTTCTTTGAGTTAACAATATCTCATTATGGTGTTTATTAAAAAGGTGATGGGGACAAGGAAGAAACAAATGCAGTAGATGACAGCACCAAAAGTTCCAGGTGGGTTTACCATGAACTTTTACTCTAGTTTTCATGAACTTTAATATATGTTGATTTTATGTCTTTTAGTTTCAGATTAATCGTTCATTTGCAAAACGGCGGTGCTATTGGGGGACCGTACACAAACAGAATGGCTGTGGGGCCCAGTTGGATACCATCCAAGGGCTGAAATTTGGTGAGGAGAACCTCCTAACCATAGATTATCCTCCTAAAAAATCAGCCCATTCTAAAACTTAAAACCCCATCAAAAGTTGATTGAAAGTCCTCACCGTTGATTTTCAATCAACTTCCAATCAATTTTTGATAGGGTTAGAAGTTTTAAAATTTGCTGATTTTTTGTGAGTATGATTTACATGATGAGGAGAACATCCTCACCCAATTTCTGTCCTTGGATCGTATCCAACTGGCCCCACAGCCATTCGGTTTGGGTTCGGTCCCCACCCTTTCCGTTCCAATATCATTTTCCTTTGCAAAATAGAAATAAGAGCTCTGCTCAGGAGTTCTAAGTCCAAAGTTTCATTTTCACACTGTATAAAGTCTCACTTTTATTGATTTTGTTTTTGAAATGGTTAACGAGTCTTCAAATTTTCATTCTTCTTGACGCTTTGCTTTTTCTTCTTGGCTGTGTTTTTAGTGTTTATTTTTTTATTTGTCAGCAAAGTGTAGTTACTGAGAATCTTTTAACAAATTAAAGATAATTTCCTGGGGTGTTGTATTTCTCAGGAGAATTTTTCTTTTTCAATTTCCCAGACTCAAAAAATATCTCAAGCTTTTTAAATTGTTTGACATAGTTTTAACAGAAGACATAAATCTGGAAAATCTACATATAATCTAGTAGGCATTATTGATCTTGTAAATGGTGTTATTTCATAGAAATGGATTCATTTCTATGAGAATTTTTTTTTATAGCAGAACCTTTATCTTACAGCATTTCAAATTTTCAGGAACGGAAAAGAAATAGAGGAAGAAAAAGTAATTCAACCCGGAAATATGCAGCCGCCAGAGTAAGTTTACTTATTTTATTTCCATAGGTTGACTTTTGGAAAGATATCATTCTTTAACGTCCCTTTCAAACCCCAACTTAGGGGTTGGAAGGCCTTGGACTTTACAACTTGGTGTTGAGATGGGACCTGTTGTTAACTTGTTATGATCTTCAGCTATGTTCGTCCTCTTCTGTCCCCCCTCTTTTCTCCTGTGTTTCTTCGTTTCTTCTTTCTCACTAAATTCTTTTACCAACTAAACAAGAAAAAAAAATGCCGGAACGATGGTTTTAGTCATCTGCTTCCACTCTCACATGAAATTCTTTTTTCGATAATTCAAGAATGGTATTTTTACTAATGGAATAGATATTCGAAATCATTCCAATCAGAATCCCTTGCTCTATAAAGCGTCGGATTTCTGTATTCTCATAGGGCCCTAGAATTCCATCCAGAGCTTTTTGAATCATTTTATGGAATCCATCATTTCACTGATTCTGACATTAATCTCCTTCCTCTTTTTTTGGTCCACTCTACCTCCTAATCGTCTTCTTGGTTATTGATTAGAAATGAGTTCAGTTTCCCCAACAGCTTAACTGAGTACTTGTGGTTTATAAAAAGTCATGGTAAATTTGATACAGGACTTGCTTCTTTGCTATTTATATAACCAGTTGTAACCCCCATTAAATATTTTCTTTCAGGTCTACAGAACCAACAGGATCTGGCAAATCCTTCAAACCAGGGACCTGGCAACCACCAACATGACAATCACACAGTTCGTCAACTCGGGTACTACTTACAGACCCCTCTTTTCCTCTCATGGCTATATAGATTCCGATTGATTTCTAATTGAAACGCAAAATCCAGTGGTTGCACCTAATAAGATCACTGGTTCAATGCTCACTTTATCAGAAAAAGATCCAACTCGAGGCTTGCTTTGCTATGTTTTTCTCGTTATGGTGGCTCGTCAGAAGCTGTAGCCTCAACATGATTTTGTAAGGACTAGATATACTTGAGATTGTAACTCCAATTTTCACCCAAATTTCTCCTGATTAATTGGATTCTTTTGCTGTATTTTATCTATCATTCAGTGTAGAGAGAGAAACAACGCAGTTTACTTTTGAAAATAGTTTTCCTTGAATATGTTTGATCCATTTGGTCCTCATTTGCACTAAGTTGGAAGTCATTTCAATATGAGGGGACGTATCACAACTAGATGTTGCTTTAAGGATGCAAATATTTGTAATCATTTTCAAACCGCAAATATTCACACAATCTTTTTACCTTTATACGAGTGTATTGCAAATTAGTTCATATATTTGCACATATACAAACATACCAAAGTACATTCAAACAGAACTTTTACCCCGTGATTTTTTGCAAATATTCACTGCATTACCAAGAAGGGCCTAGAATACAATCCAAAGATCTTGGCAGTTTCAATAATCTTTTGACATGGGTTACAAGTTTTAAAATGATGTTTTTTGTTGAAGAAGATACACATAACATCGTACGGTCTCACATGCGATTGTAAGTGAAGTGTAAGAATAAGTTAGTGTAAATATCCGAACCCAATTTGAAAAAGATAGTCAACAGTTGCTTTTCATTTTTCTTTGTTTGATAATGTAGACTTATTGAACGGGCCAAATCAAAGCTTATGGAAGTGGCAAAATGCATATAATCTACATTAAAAATTCAAAAACAAAGATCACTTCATCATCATCTAATCTTCTATTAAAAAAAAAAGGGACAAATCAGTTTGAAGAAAATGGAATTGATTCCCAAAGTAGGTTGAGGGCAAAAAAAAAGATTAAAAAAAAGGGCTTTTGGAGAGTATCAAGTGCCAACCAAACTCTTGGCCCCATCGTTCTTCAGAAGATGACTGGAAATTTTAAAGGTCATCCAGTGGTCTCTCTTTGTCTCTCTGTCTCTAGAAGTAACACCCATAATATAAGGGTCACCCAAGTGATCCTCTTTAAAGGGCCCTCCATGTTGTGATGCACAAAGGTCCTCTTCTATAAACTAATATAAGCTCCATATAAAATCACAAAGCCATGATTATTTGAGATGGACTATATTATCATGATTCTAACTACATCATATTTGCGTGCAACGTCAATTAATGTGACCAACTGTGATGTTTATTTTTGTATTTTTTTTGATATCATATGTATACAACAATTGACGGATATTATAGCTGACTATATTAGCCAATATAACATATATATATTGATTGGTTAATTTGGTTCCGCTTAAAATGAGCCAACGTTAAACATTATAGAGAAGCTTAACATACTGATTTTTTGTTATGTCGAGATCGATAGAAAGATTGTCCATCGCTTAAAATAAATTTGTATTGTCTGCGTAGAATCCTGTGAAAATCCATAGAGTCGTGGATTTTAGTTCAAATGGAGAATCATATATATATATATATATATAGAGAGAGAGAGAAAGGATATATAACCCCTTATATATGGCCCAATATTAGCCCCGCAATCTGGACCATTATTTCTAGGTTAGGTGTACCGTGAGATTTGTCACTGACGTGGCAACTACCGTAGACAAATCTTTAGTCGGCTAAAGCAGGAACTCGGCTTGGCTCCCTCGATAATGTCACCCACATCATATCAAAAGCAGAAATTTCTCTCTTCTCTCTTCTCT
>MVGT01003688.1:8428-22443 GCA_002174775.1 Macleaya cordata | reverse complement strand
AAAAAAAATCGAAAAAGAAAGTGAACGGGAGAGAAGGGAGAAGAAATACCTTTTTTCTTTTGGTTCAGAAAAGCCGTCGGAGGGCCGTTTCAGATCTCTCTTCGTCGTCTCTCTGCTCGATCGTGGGGGTAGAGGAGAAGAACGAGAGAAAAGTGAAGAAAGAGAGAATAAAGAGAAGAGAAAGGGAAGAGAGAGAAATTTCTGCTTCTGATATGACGTGGGTGACATTATCGAGGGAGTCAAGCCGAGTTGCTGCTTTAGCCGACTAAAGATTTGTCTACTTTAATTGCCACGTCAGCAAAAAATCTCACCGTATACTTAACCCAGAAATAACGGTCCAGATTGAGGGACTAATATTGGGCTATATAGAAGGGGTCATATATCCTTTCTCATATATATATAATATTTTTTATGATTTGTATATAATTATTATTAGGTTTTCATTAGTTTTAAAGTGCTGATCTCAAAGTAAGCCGACAGAGTTAGTTTTATACTTAAAATTTTTTGTATTAAAAAAGGTCATACATAGTGCAATCATTCACGAGCTACTTCAACATTATGAATAAATCAAGGGAAATGTGTGTGTGTTCACTGATCTATAGTATTTTCAGTGAGTAATTAAAACAAGTAACATCTTTGCATGAAAAAGTTGAATTAATGAGAGGACCACCACCACCTAAAAAATGGCAAAAATATTTTTGCTTTTCTTTTAGGAAGGTGTTTTTATTGCATACAAAAGCCAAAAGTCTAGTCCAAATTGTGCTAATTGGGTCACCCACATTCTTAAAAAAAAAAAAAACAAAAAAAAAGGGTTTAGTGAATATGAGTCCATTCTTTGTCTTCCCCACTTAAGTGAATATTGCTTAATTATAAATACGAACAATGGAAAAGAGAAAAATGTCACCGGTGGAGATAGGAAAGAAAGAACTTGATCACTAAATGGAATAAAAGAAGGAGATAACTATGAGAGATGAACAGAATTTGGGCAACAAACAATTAGAAATTGTTAATTTACAAATACAAAGATCAATCATGGATGATAAGAATGCGCAAACAATCTTTTAACACATGGAGAAAAACAGACACTCCATGTGTTAAGCTAAATATAAATTGTATGCTTATGTCTAATTGTCTCTAACCTTCATGGCCCCACCTTCAATTGTAATAAGCAGAATCTGCCACGTGTAATTCATGCAATCTATATTATTTCCCTTTTTTTGCATTAAATAACAAAACAAAATTCGTTATAGGCGACTTGAATTTGTTGAGGTGGCACACGGTCCTAGGTCACCACACGCCTCTCTCTCGCCTTAATTTATGCCCTTCCCCGTCATTCCTGGACTTGGACAAACCCATTTTGATGTTTACCAGCCCTTTGACCACCACGTGGACAGGTGAAAATGCTGGCCCCACTTCCTTCCTCTGAACCCTAGTATGAGCTTTAAATCCCATGATGACTTCTAACTGAGAATTTTTAAGGTCGTCGATCTTTTAAGGAGACGCCACGCGGCAGACAAAGGGACGTGAATACTCAGATAAGATTTTCAGTGGAGGTAGTAAATTCTAGCTCCGACATTCTCACTCAAGTATTAATTAAGCTAGCGAAGAAAAAAAAAGAAAAGAGAGGAAGAACAGAAAATCGGCGAGGCTGAAAAGTAAAACATCGTCATTTGCAGAAGAAGCCATTAACGAACTATTGGTTCTTCTGTAATGGTTTTTGCTTTATCGTTTTTCTAGGGTTAGGGTTTCTGACAAACAGGAAAAATCTCTGATCTCTTATCTCTTATCTTCCTCTTGATGCGTGTGATTGAACAGTTATCATCAACATGTCTTTAACGGCTTCTTTGTCTGCTCCACTCGTCAGAGCTTCTAGGTTTAGGTTTTCTTCTTCTATCTCTTCTTATTCTTCTATATCTAGAACTTTAGCAGCGTCATCTCATTCTTCTGTTTCTCCTCCTTCTCCTTCTTCTTCTTCTTCATTGACCGGTTACCGATCTTTGAGTTTCTGTACTGGTTTACGATCTCTGAGATCTTCCGCTCCACTATGGAGTCACGGTTATAACTGGAGGTCACCTGTTAGTCTTAGGGCTCAAATCAGAGCTGCTGCTCCCGTGCTTGAACGATTCCAACGGAAGATTGCCACGATGGGTAAAGATCATTTTTGGTTTTTCTGGATTGATTTGTTTGTTCTTGAAGAAAATGTGTTCTGTTTTTTTTATTTTTATAATCTAATTTAGTGTTTCTGGATCGGACTCGTGGGTTAATGAAATTGCAATTTTGTACTAAGCTGTCCAATTTACGTTTTATAGACAAATGATTTATCTGTTTTTATGTAGTTCTTCATCTTTATGTAATAATTGATTCAAATTTTGAGGCTTTTGGTTTTAGATCAAACTGTGATTGATTTGTTTATCCTTGAAGCAAGTATGTGTTTACTTATCTATATAATTTAGTCTTTCTTGATCAGATTTGTGAGAAAGAAAATGCAAATTTCTACTAAGCTGTCCAATTTACTGTGCTTGGACAAAGGATTTATATGTTTTGTGTAGTTCTTAATTTTTATGTATCATTGGTGAATTTTTTTGATCATACTATGACCTTCTTGACATGTTGACTTTTTATTTCTTCTTGTAAGGGTGATTGAGATTATTGGTTAAGTTCTAATTGGTTATCTGTATGGGTTGAGTGCAGCTTCTGAGAATGCTTTCAAGGGAATCTTAACCAGTCTTCCAAAGCCAGGTGGTGGTGAGTACGGAAAGTACTACAGTCTAACTGCACTGAATGATCCAAGGATTGGTAAGTATAACTTAACAGTTGAGAAATGAGCAACTACAGGCCTTCTACTTTTGAGCAATTCAAAACTTACGTATTAACTGGTGAAAAATTAGCTGTCACCTTTGAAATTCAGTTCCTGCGGTTGATCGCTAGCTGATACAGCAAATAGTGCTAGCTTGGATTTCCCAGGAAATACATTCATCTTTCCTTGTATGTGTCACAGATAAGCTGCCATATTCTATCAAGATCCTTCTTGAGTCCGCGATCCGTAATTGTGACAACTTTCAAGTCACCAAGGAGGATGTTGAGAAGATCATTGATTGGGAGAACTCTTCTCCAAAGCAAGTTGAAATTCCTTTCAAGCCTGCTCGTGTTCTCTTGCAGGTGTGAATTATGAGGCTATATATAACAGTTTTGATTTTTGAGTTTTCTGTGAATTTTATGACCTTTTTTTTCCTGTTGTATCCAGGATTTTACTGGTGTACCTGCTGTGGTTGACCTTGCTTGCATGCGAGATGCAATGAACAGGCTCGGAAGTGATTCTAACAAGATCAACCCTTTGGTGCGTGCTTCCTTTCTTTTATAGTTTACAAGTACGGTGATTTGGATTTCCTACCCTTGGATCAACAATGGTGGGCCAGCTTCTATATTGGCAGAATGGACATGACATATTGAACATGCCATCGGCTTCTGATTTATCTTTTTCTTCTTCCCCATGTGATACATCTTCCATTGAGAGAAGAGAAAAAGAAGGATAAAAATATATGAAAGACATTTTAGGAATCTAGGGACACTCAAGAAAAAAAAGAAAAAGAAAAAAGAAGAAAAAGTATGTAACCCTGGTGGTTAGTATGACGCCTTTCGGAACCTCTCAAATTGATAACCAAAAAAAACCCAGACCTCTTGGACAATCCTAATCATCCAGATGAC
Organism: Macleaya cordata; assembly: GCA_002174775.1. NCBI lineage: Eukaryota > Viridiplantae > Streptophyta > Magnoliopsida > Ranunculales > Papaveraceae > Macleaya > Macleaya cordata. The sequence goes on along the minus strand of MVGT01003688.1, from coordinate 18,738 downwards.
AGCCTTTCTGGACAAGATTCCAATTGGATATATTTCAATAGTCAGATTGTATTGTTCGGAGTTCTTATAGTATCAATGTTGGTTTACGATCAATCAGAACTTGTCTAATGGATTTTACTTCTTACAAAACATTTTCTTTTGGTGGCAATCTTACAATCTTTAAAGCAATTACTGTATGAGTCCGTGGTTCACTCTTTAAGTCTTATCATCATGATATAATACTGAACACTCCATAGATATTCTCTTTTGTTTTCTAATTTTGGTTCCTAAAACTTGCATACAGGTTCCTGTAGATCTTGTTATTGATCATTCAGTTCAGGTCGATGTAACAAGAACAGATAATGCAGTACAGTCGAATATGGAGCTTGAATTCCAGAGGAACAAGGAGAGATTTGCTTTTCTTAAATGGGGATCTACTGCTTTTCAAAATATGCTTGTTGTTCCTCCAGGTTCTGGCATTGTGCACCAGGTGAGAGTTTGGCATTGGACATGCAAAGTTACTAAAATTATCTTCTAATTTTAGAATTCAGACCAGACATATGATTATATTGGTTTCTAGGTGTCATTGTGTCGTTAAGATCTTGTCTTCACTTAGTCTTTTGATATAATGCTTTCTTTCCATTGATAAAATGACTGGTACTCTGGCTGTTTGTTGGGTTCTTTATGAGTATTATTGTGTTCTGTTAGTAAGTCCCTATGATGAAATTTCAGGTTAATCTGGAATACCTTGGCCGGGTTGTTTTCAACACTGATGGCCTACTATACCCCGATAGTGTCGTTGGAACTGATTCACACACAACTATGATTGATGGGTTAGGAGTTGCTGGTTGGGGAGTTGGAGGAATTGAAGCAGAGGCAGCGATGCTTGGGCAGGTAAAGTATATCAGGGAGCTACTGATTTCCCTTGGCCTCTTTTTATGATATTGAAGCCAGAGAAAGTGTATTTTTTTTAAGGTCTCAATGATAGTGTAGGACAAGGAGAAGGAATCCTGATGCTTTTCATTTTGCTACTAGCCTGCTAGTAGACACGGGTTCTGTTAGACAGCCTTCTCATAGGGCATACATGAATAATGATTTTCTTATTGTATTTTTGCCTCTGATACTCTACTTTCATAAAAAATGAAAGCCCATGAGCATGGTGTTGCCCGGTGTTGTTGGGTTCAAGTTGTCTGGCAAATTGCGGAATGGCGTTACAGCTACAGACTTGGTTTTAACAGCTACCCAGATGTTGAGGAAGCATGGTGTTGTTGGCAAGTTTGTTGAGTTCTATGGTAGGTTTGAACTTCCTGTAGCTATTCATCTTCAACTGCAGATTCACCTGTTCTTTCTTATATCTAAGACTCAAAGTTGTTATATTTGCATATAGGTGATGGTATGGCTGAATTGTCATTGGCTGATCGGGCCACTATTGCCAATATGTCTCCCGAGTATGGAGCCACCATGGGATTTTTCCCTGTTGATCATGTCACTTTGCAATATCTCAGATTAACAGGAAGAAGTGATGAAACAGTGAGTGGTTTTCCCCTATAGTAGTTGAATTTTTAAGTGGAATTTGCTTAACGGGGTGGATTTTCTTCTCTTACATAATAGGTGGCGATGGTAGAATCCTATCTTCGCGCAAACAAAATGTTTGTTGATTACAATGAGGTAGAACATTTGTTTCTTTTTTATACTTTTAACTATTAATATAAGGTTAGAAGTTCCGAATATGAGAAGTCATTGGAATGTTTTTGTGGATCCAGCCTCAACAAGAAAAACTTTACTCATCATATCTACAATTGGACCTTGCGGATGTTGAACCCTGTGTTTCAGGACCAAAGCGGTATGCTTATCCTGCACTACTTCAGTAATAATGTCGGTTTGTTCATTTTATTTACACTCACGGAAACTTTCAACTGATCCTCGTGACAGACCTCATGATCGAGTTCCTTTGAAGGAAATGAAGTCCGACTGGCTTTCTTGTCTGGATAACAAAGTTGGATTCAAGGTGAGGTGCATACCACCTTATGCAGAAGTATCTGCATTTCTTGAATTTTTTTGTCTAATTTGGTCTTTGGTTTGAAATTGTTCTCCGGCTTGTCTGATGTTAGTAGCTTTCTTTTATTTCCCTAGCGAAAACATGAAGCGAGCGTTATTGATCCAAAGAAAAACCAAAACATGATGCAGGCATTATCTTTATTTGTCCATTAAATGCATGCCTTATTTATTTAACTGTCTAAGGATAATTTTGCAGGGCTTTGCTGTACCGAAAGAATCACAGGACAAGGTTGCAAAGTTTTCATTCCGTGGACAGCCTGCAGAGCTAAAACATGGCAGTGTTGTCATAGCTGCCATTACAAGCTGCACGAATACTTCCAACCCCAGTGTTATGCTTGGGGCTGCTCTGGTTGCAAAAAAGGCCTCTGAATTAGGTCTGGAGGTCAGTCACAAATTCAAAAAAAACTTCCATGCTCTTTTACTCTAAATCTATTTTGCACAAGTATCTCATCTTGGTTAAGCATTTATGTTTAGGACCTTGCTTTACTTTGCTTTTTACGATTATTTATCAGGTTAAACCATGGGTCAAAACAAGTCTTGCCCCTGGTTCTGGAGTTGTTACAAAATATCTGCTCCAGAGGTACAATAATTTATATTAAAAGATATTGTCAATGTTAAGTTTCTAATTACATTTCAATCAAATACTGATTGTGGCTCTGGCTCTGTTACACTTAGTGGCTTGCAAAAGTATTTTAACCAGCAGGGCTTCCACATTGTTGGATACGGTTGCACAACATGTATTGGGAATTCTGGGGATCTTGATGAGTCAGTTGCTGCTGCAATTTCAGAAAACGGTAGAGTGCTATCTTTTATGCAACTTAGGAATTGCTCTAGTTTTTATATTGTTTTGCGTTATTCTCAAATTGGATTCCTTGTATGCTATAATTCTGGTTTCGCTTTGCAGACATTGTTGCTGCAGCTGTTCTTTCTGGAAATCGAAACTTTGAGGGTCGTGTGCATGCCTTGACACGAGCGAACTATCTTGCTTCACCTCCTTTAGTTGTTGCATACGCCCTTGCCGGCACGGTATGTAAATAAATATCATTGGAGTATATTTCTATATTTGTTTGTTGGAAAACTTGATTAGTGCAGGGAAGAAAATGGTCTATACATATTTATATGCCCATTTAAGCCTCGATTGGTTGCACGATTTAGTTGGATAAATCAGTCAGGACATGGTCATTCTTGTCTAACCGGATCTTAGATCTCAATGGCCAGCTTAAAGGTGGTTTACAAAGCAATCTATGGCAGTATGGCTCATTAGAACTTATAAAAGTTTTTTGAACTTATGAAGGAGAGATCTTTGTGTGATGGTCATTCATGATAGATATGATCTAATTTTGCTGTAGAACTTTGCCTTGTTTGTGTGATGTTTGGGCTCTCTGAGTGGTGGAGTCACCACACTTGAGGACTTTGTTTCACCTCCAACTATTGTTTTCTAGTCCTTAAGAGAGTAGGCCCTGGGAGATTCACAAATGCAATTTTGCATGCTAACCATCATTTTCATATTGTGTGTTATGAAGTAGGAACAATATAAGGAACTCTTTAGCATAGGGAGGTGTACCTAGAAACTTTTCCCTTTCGGGATATCTTCTTCTTTATCTGGTATTAGTTTTTTCTTGCTTAATACAATATGTGTATTTATTACTTACAAAAAAGAAAAAAGAAAAGATAGTAACTAACCAAAGCATCTTATATGTAATACTTTTGTCAAACTAAGTATCACTAAATTTGTTGACATTTTTGTTCTTCTATAGAGTAATCCAAGGTTTAGAATTCAATGATTGGAAAAATGGTTAACAAAAAGCTCAATTGTTTTTTTCTTTTGGGCACAATTGTTCATAATGTCGGTTTTAAACCAAAAACCCAGCCTGTGCGGCGTCATCTTTGATGGATATTTTAAGAAAACTGTTCTCAGCAAATTTCATTGAGGGAAAAAAAACACAGAAAAATTGTTGTAAAAATGTCTCAAAACATTTTGGGTTTCTAAGTTCAAATCAATTATGAATTACTTAAAAAGAAATTCAAAAAATGTTCTTGTCATTTTTATTGACGTTTAAGGATATTTAAAACGAAAAGTGAACTGAAAACAGTAAAATGAACCAGTTAAACTTTCAAATCCTGATTGCTTCAACTCCTAAATATTTTGCAGTATGTCTTTACATTAATTTGCAGCATCAATGGTATATTTAGCTCACACAAGCACCAGTTTATTATTGGGAATTTCATGTTTCTGTTCAAGTTAGTGAAGTTGTTTCATTGCAATTCGACCTCAGTATAACAAATTGTAACTTGGTTGTAGAGATTCTGTTCATACGAGTTTCCGGTTTCGAAGTAGAAACTTTGAATATGACACCCAGAAGTCAAAGCTCCAATTAAGGAATTTTTATCTATGACAAACAATTTATATTCACCCACATCCATGAAATTATAATTAGTTCATTTGTCTCATGTTGGACCTTGATACCCTTGGGATCTTGTTAATTGGCACTTGTCACCACATGATAACTTTTGCTTGATCATGCAATCAATTTTTTTCAGGTTGACATTGATTTTGAAAAGGAGCCAATTGGGACAGGGAAGGATGGTAAGAGTGTTTATTTCAGGGATATCTGGCCATCCTCTGAAGAAATTGCTGAGGTAGGCATGTTAATCTTGATGATATTTAGACAGCGAGCCATTGCTATTTCCATCCAAGGCTTCTCAGAAATTATACAGCAATTAATGTGGATATTTAATTATTTAGGTTGTTCAATCCTGTGTATTGCCCGATATGTTCAAGAGCACTTACGAAGCTATCACAAAGGGCAACCCTATGTGGAATCAACTACCAGTCCCAGAAGCTTCTCTTTACTCATGGGATCCCAACTCAACCTATATCCATGAACCTCCATATTTCAAGAACATGACTATGGATCCACCAGGTCCCCATGGAGTGAAGGATGCCTATTGCTTGCTGAACTTTGGTGACAGTATTACAACCGATCACATTTCTCCAGCTGGTAGTATCCACAAGGACAGCCCTGCTGCGAAGTACCTCCTTGACCGAGGGGTTGATCGGAAGGACTTCAACTCTTATGGCAGTCGTCGTGGCAATGATGAAGTGATGGCAAGGGGCACCTTTGCTAATATTCGTATTGTCAACAAGCTCTTGAATGGAGAAGTGGGCCCAAAGACAGTTCACATCCCAACTGGGGAGAAACTCTATGTGTTTGATGCAGCATCGGTAAGTTCTAATAATATCAAGTTATCTGACATTCTTTGTTTCATTTAAATTATATTTGTTTTTCTTTCACGCATCTTCTTGTTTAGGATGATTCAGTAGCACTAGAGTGATTTTTTGTTCACCCATTTCCAAGGTGGGGTGAGCAACACCACACAATCCAGCCATGTGGTGTTATATGGTCAAAGTATGGTGGTGTTGACCCCATAACACCCCATGGCTAAGTTTATGTAATGTTGCTCACCCACCTTACACGTCATTGAACAAAATCACTCTCCTAGCATGTTACATATATATAAATAAATGATTTTACATGTAATAAATTTTTTTTTTAATGAGCATCTTGTGTGTAAAGTGATTTATGTAGATCTTGAGTTTTATATTTTGCTAATAATAAGGGTAAAACTGTCAAAAAGTCAGTCATACATAATTTATTAAAAGAATTTAGATGAAAAAACAAACAAACTTAAATTCAAACAAGTCAGATCCAGATGATCTCAGAACTAGATGACCCAGATAGTCTCAGATTCAGATTTCAGAAAAAAATCCTGTACAGGTGGCGTCTTAGTGTAGGTGGACCAAGAAGTTGGTGCCTTTTTATGATATTGTTCCTTTTTCTCCCTATAGATATTAGAAGTTCTGCAGAACCATATACAGGTTATATAGTCTCCTTATATCATCCCGCCCCTGTGGGGTCCACATGCAATGCTTCCAGAGGCTGATTTTTTACAGAATGTTCTCCTCACTATGTATATCATCATAATAAAAAATCAGCTAGTTCTAAAATTTTTAACCCCCTCAAATTAGTCCTTAAAAAATTGGTAACTATTCAACTCTTTATTTGACCGTTGATTTAGAATGGACGGATTTGAGGTTAGAAGTTTCAGAACAAGCTGATTTCAGGTGAGTATGTTCTCTTCACCATGTAGATCATTCTGTAAAAAAATGAGCCCTTGGATGCATTACATGTGGGCCCCACAGGGGCGGGATGATATAAAAGGGGGCTATTTAACCTGACCCTATATATATATATATATGAGTCCGGATATATGTACAAGCTTAAATGTACAGGTTAGATGTACAGTTTTGTTAAAATGTTCTTCTCATCATGCAGATCATCTTCACCAAAAATCAGTCAATTCTAAAACTTTTAGCCCCACCAAAAGTTGATCGGAATTTGATTAAAAATTAACGGTGAGAAATGAACGATGAGAAATAGAGACAACTTTTAGTGGGACTAGAAGTTTTAGAATTGACTGATTTTTGGTGAAAATGATCTATACATGGTAAGGAGAACATTTTCACAAAATCTCAACCCTTAGATCAGCCTCATGTGTGCCCCACAAGAGGCTGTACATCTAACCTGTACATTTAAGCCTGTACATATATCCGGACTCCCTCTCTCTCTCTCTCTCTATATATATATATATTATCTTTAAAAAAAATATTAGTTCTTTATAACGGGGAAACTCAGTAGATCAATATATTTGATTTACCATTTTGACAACTGAGGCGCATTTTGGCTATTGATAAAGTTTCTACTTGGGGATTTTTAATGCATGAAATCGTACCTTTGAAGCATCATATTGATTGAGCCGATGTGATCCCAAAGGCTCCCAACATCTTGCCATTTGTTTTTTTTTTTTTGTGAAAATGAGATTATTATTATCGTTTGGATGTACCGTAAATTTTGATCGTTTAACAAACAAGGTGTTGTTGCATTGGGGAAAAGGCCAATGAGACGTATATTTTAGTTCGAGGAAACATTTGATGTATGCTTTCTCCTGGCCGTCTTCTCGATCTTTATGTGGAAAGGCTCAGTGTGATGAATCGTTTCTTTTGCCAACAATCTGTTGTTAGTTATTAAATAAACCTGTGTTGCCAATTTACTGTTTGCAGAGGTACAAGGAAGCTGGACATGACACCATTGTCATAGCCGGAGCCGAGTATGGCAGTGGAAGCTCCAGAGATTGGGCTGCCAAGGGCCCAATGTTGCTGGTAAGTTAAAAATAATGCCTGATGAAGTTCAATTTTCTTTCTCTGGAAGCTGAACTGATAATTTATTAATTTATGTTCTGTTTTTTCACGTGTTACTTCCTGGGTGTTTCAGGGAGTGAAAGCGGTGATCGCCAAGAGCTTTGAGAGAATTCATCGCAGCAATTTGGTTGGTATGGGTATAATCCCTCTCTGTTTTAAGGCTGGTGAGGATGCAGAGACTTTGGGACTTACTGGTCACGAGCGTTACACCATTGACCTTCCAAGCAAAGTCAGCGAGATAAGACCTGGTCAAGATGTTACTGTCAAAACTGACACCGGCAAATCTTTCACCTGCACAGCCCGTTTCGACACAGAGGTACTTCCAATTTTTCTTTTTCTTAGAGCAGGTGAAATAATATCATGCACATCTCAACCCAAACTGAAATCTGCAAAATCAAATTTTGGCATTGATATGGGTTCTGTCCCAATCAAAACTAAAATCAAACAGAAATTTGGCACTGTCAAAGCTTTAATAATTCCCAAGAAGTTGAGGCAACTTTTGGTTGGGGATCTATTGTTTTCCAAAACTAGGATATAATCTTCCTTTTTTTTTTAATTATAGAAAAAACAAGGATATAATCTGAAAATCTAAGTTGTATTATCAGTATTTTTTAATTCTGAAAACACGTTTGATGTTAAATCTAAAAGCTGTCATCGAAACTTTGAAAACTGATACTATTTCACTGAAAACACTGAAAGAGGTGTTTTTTTTTTTTTTTTCGGTTTTGTATGTGATGACTTGTTTTGAAAATGACCAAACTATAAACGTTTTTTTGGAGCTTTTTTATTTCTTTTTCTTTTTGCTATCCCTTGTTATAAAAAAAACCAGAAGTGGCCAAAATGGTGTATATAATTCAAAATTAATGCACTTGGAATTTTGGGATTGCAGGTGGAGTTGGCATATTTTGATCATGGAGGCATTCTTCCATATGTGATCCGGAATCTGATTAGATCAAGTTCTTGAACCATTGGCATCCCTCATCTCTTCTGAGCTGCTTCTTTCCTGTGGAAATGCGTAAAAGCAAAGATGTGTTGTACTCCAGCCACCACGAATCCATCTAGGTGACAATAAGCTGCTGTTTTCCGTACTCTACTGAATTTCCTTGCGCCTTTTTTTAAATCGTTGATGGGAGTAAAAGGTTCAAAATAAAAGAAAACGGGTTTATAACCCTTCTAATTGAAACATTGAGGTATTCATTTTTGTGATAATACGGTTCAGTCTAGTAATGATTTATCCAGCGACAAGGCATTTGGATAATCCACAGAACGCAATTCGTGCTTGGATGATCGGATGTTTCTTTTGTTGCTTATATAAATTTTCATTTACTTGGCTGTACAAGATTTCATTCTGCAACAGAACTGGTGCACTATGTTAGTATTCTCATTAGCCGATGAGAAATCAGATATCAAAATCACCATCATATTGGTAGTTAAATTACTTACGTGCACTCTATCTCTATGTCCGTTTTAATTTTAGTGAAGTCATAACTCCTATGTATATCAAATCACCATCATATTGTGCTTGTCATAACTTAATCATGTGTATCTCATTTACTTATTTTCTTTTCACTGAAGTTTCTCTTGTTCAATTGAGATTGCGTTAGAGAAACTTTTATGGTTTGTTTGGATCGGAAATTTTAAGTAGGGATTTTGTGGGGATCTGAAATTTGGTGGAAAACTAGTTACATTTATTACATGATTTCTAACTAGTTTTCTACCAAATCCTTGGTCCCCACAAAATTTCTACTTAAAATTCCCCATCCAAACAAACCATTAGTTCCCAAACATATTGGAGAATTATTGTTAGATTTATTGTGGAATGAATTAGCCATTATCTTGATCCTTAGTGTTCTTTTTTAATTTGTTTATTCTGTTTTTAAGCTTCATTGAACTAAGGGGAGAAGGAAATGTGAAAGAAGGGGGGATTTCAGAAACAAAATGTTGAGTTAGCTGGTGCCTGGAGAGTTGCTTAGGTCCATGGTTAGGTTGGGGACAATACTAGTGTTATGGATGCACCAAAAAATATGAGTCAACGGTGTCCCTGATCGTAACATTTTCTGTGTTTCTACAATCGTAATCCATAGTAATAAGGTTTTTATATTTTGGTGACTTTTAGTTCCTTAAAGCTTTTAGCTTTTCAAAATATTTTCCTACTCTTGGTGGCTTTTATCTTGTTATCTGATCTACTCAGAGCTAACAATGCTCTGATACCACCTGTAACGCCCCGTACCCCAAAACAAGGGACATTACCATCGGTCTACAGCGAGACTCAAATCCGGCAGAGTCTTCCTTGTAAACTGGACCTTTTGTCACCTAATAAACACAGTGCATGCAAAATGTACACAGCGGAAGCAAAAAACTAAGGGTATGTACAAAATTGCCATACATTTTTTTTAACTCAACTGAAATCCCAAAATACATGGGATCAGGAGGGACCTGTCAAGACAACATTGTCTAAAGTTATCCCTTCCTCTAAGTCACCTGCAAATAACTATGACATTAAATCTTTCACTTGACATGGATATAATTGTGATATGATATATAGTTATGTTTGTTGTTTCCTGTCAAAATATATATAGTGAGAGAAGATAGAGTAGAAATCGCATTCATATAAAACAAAGGTAACATAAGGCTCACAACCGAGTCATAAAACATAAGTCTCAAGTAAGAGAAATAGAGTAGTAAACATCTACTGTGACTGAAGAGAGGGAGACCTACATCCACCAAAAATAAGGTATCCCTCGCTAAACAAACGTCGTCACAGCACCACTAAGGATCCTAACTCGATCCTCAAGCGTCAACTGAAAAACCACGAGAATAATTGGGTGAGAAACTCAATAGGTAGATCAACCATCCTAATATCATCACATGCAGCGATTAATCCGATAAACGATTCAGAAACATTTAATAAGCAATGCATAACATATAGTTGATTGAAACATCAAAGAAAATCCTGCATATACATATACGAACAATGGTAGTGTACTTCTACTAGCATAGCCAAGGAACACGA
>MVGT01003691.1:28048-38429 GCA_002174775.1 Macleaya cordata | reverse complement strand
CCTGCCGCAAAAACGGCTGCAGTTGGCCGCCAGCAGCCTTCCTGCTTCGGCATGAACAGCAGCAGCTGCTGCTGCTGCTGCTGTTCCTTCTTCTCCCTCTCTCTCTCTCTCTCTCTCTCTCTCTCTCTCTCTCTTGCAGATCCCTCTCTCTTACAGCTTCCTCTCTTCTCTCCCACGATTTTCCTCTCTCTCACAGCCCCCCTCTCTTCTCTCCCACGTTTCCCTCTAACCCTCTCTCAAAGTCTCTCTTATTCTCTCTTATTTCCTTTTTCTTATTTCTTTCTTTTCCCTTTTTTTTGTTATAAGTCTTAATATTACACATACTTCTAATATTATTATTAGCAAGAAATTTCCTTTTTTTTTTGTTTTCTTAACATTACTATTACTACTAATTTTATTATTATTAGTAATAAAACTCTTTTCTTTTTGTTACACTTCTAATATTACTAATACTACAATTCTAAATATTACTAATACTACTAATATCATTATTATATTAGCAAATAATTTCTTTTTTTGTTAGTGGGGTCTCACAGATTGGGCCGTGATTTTGTTGTTAGAGGTAAAATTGGAAAACCAAACCCTTAATTTATTATTCCTTCTGCTGATATTGATTTGGAGAGAGTTTGAATTAGTAAAATTCCCCTTATTATGAGAGATTACTGATTAGGTTATAGATAATAGGTTAGTTAATTTCTTAGAGATAGTTTAGTTATACAGCTCATTATGTAGTTAATTAAATCAGTTCAAAAGTCATTATAATTCAGGTTCTTTGGGTTATGATTTTGAAGAAATTAACCCTTAAATTTGATAAGGATTTAGTTTGAGATTTATTTCAAGAACTTGAAATTGATTTTGATCTCTGTGGTTAAATTTTAGTGAACTGATTTTGTTAGTTGTGAGATATTAAAAATTGAATTTCAGATTCAATGATTTTGAGGTATTTGGGTTTCCTCTTAATTTATGTTAAATGAATAGAATTCCCAATTCCTCAACTTCATGAGTAATTCAAGTAAAAATCAGATTTTTAAGTTTGGGAATTTTGAAAACCCTCAACTTTAAGATGATCCCCAATAATTTCAGATTTTGGATGTTTTGGATTTTTGAGAAATTAGTTGTTAAACTTAGTTAGAAATTATGGAATTTATGTTGAAATTCTAAAACCCTTTTGTTGTTAGAGAGTTATCTGTGATGATATTATTAGTATCTCGTAAAGCCCATATTCGATGTGGCAAGGTGTTTTCACAGATTATAGGTTTTTTAACCTTAATAAAGAATGATTTAAGATATTTGGACCTTGTAGAGACTGTTTAAGTTAGAGTTAGACCAAACTATTCTGTATGATATTAATGTGAACAGTTAGGATTTCTGAAGTGAATTATAATGTTGTTTTCAATTGGGAGTGTGTACTAAGACCAGTACACTAATTGGAGACGAACAATGCAATAAAGAGCTAGCGTCGCAGGATTTGAGGTAGGAACTTATAAATACTCTCCTGTAGCCATTAAAGTACTTTCAATGCTTTTGATAGGGTTTAGATTTATAAATCAAATGTAATTATTTTGCAAAGTATGCATGATTTATTTGTGATGTCCTTTTGATGTGAAAATGATTTCCCAAAAGTATCGTTTTACATAGCGATGTAAAATAGTAATAGTTATTTTTAAAATAACTAGATTCTAATAATTATATATATGAATGAGTTATATACATATATAAGTATATGGATGATTCTTTTCTTACTTATAGTTAAATAAACTATATTTTCAAAAGAATCGAGATTTAATCGATATTGAGCTTTGGCGATAGGTATATTTCCAAAACCAAATGGATTTTCGGGTTCTTATAAAATATATATATTTTACTTCCTTTCATCTATTGAGAGAAGTAGTTGTTTTGAGATGATGTATGAGATGGAGGTTCTTAGTTGTTGGGTATGTGTTGGTGATTCCCCAGGTACGGGCTTTCCCTCGGAATATATACTATATATGTTATGCTGAGCTTTCCCCTGGCTATGATTATTACTGACTTTCTCCGGATTATATTACAGGCTTTCCCCCGATTACCCAGCTTTCCCCGGAATAAAATTAGATGGGAGATCACAACATGTACATGGATGTTAGTTTTTATAGGAAAAAGTATTTTCTACTACTAAAACTTATAGTATTATAATATATATTTTTTGGTGATCCGAAAATGGACTTGTAATGCCTACTCGAGCAAATCATTGAAGTTTTTCTAAAAACAATGATTTTTTCTGTATTTTCATTATGTTTTTCCGTCTCATGACAGGAATGGGACTCTCATGATATAGGAAAACTATTGAAATCTAGGTTATTCTATTTCTCTTTCTAGAAAACCATGTTTGGATAGGTACGTGTATGATTCTAGAAATGGTAAGGTTACATGTTGCCTAGATTAGGCGAAGACTTGAGGAGCGTAAAAACTCCTGGAATATTTTAATGATCATTAAGATGTCTGCACGAGTCAAATGACTTACCACCGCGGCAACGGCTACATCGACAAATTATGGTCAAGGGTCCACCTGAACCCAAATCATGAGCCAGTGTGCTCCTCATACCAACCGATAAATCAGTCGCTCGGTTAGAAATCAGGAACTAACGATGGGGTTCCACATCGGTTAAGTTGGAACACCCTCACTGACTAGGAGCTGAAACATCTAGTCGTGGCCTCTTCACTCTAAGATGATTACACTACACAGTATTATGATGGTGAGATGTTGTTAGTTTATCTATACTTGTATGGGTAAGTGAATGGTTATCGGTTTATGTTGTAGTAAAGGTACCAAATGCTTTTACATTAATGTATTATGATTTCTCAGTTTTCTTTAAAACCTGCATTGTCTTAAATTCATATTAGTGACTACCTGTTAGTATTATAAGTTCTCACTGGGCTTTTTGTTCAGAAAATCGAGGAGACAATGGATGATTGGATGTTAAGTATTTGAGGAGGCAGGTATAGGGAGAGTATCCACCTCAGGTTTATTATACTTGAGGTGTTGTTATTATTCAGTTATGATGTAGTTATTTTCCTTGCTTTATATATATATTCTTTTGAACTATATAATATAAAACAAACACACTTATGTATATTTAGTATCACTTAACAAATCTTTTATATGTATTATTTTATCAAGCGAAAGATCATTTTAGAATTATGGTTTAGATCTAGCCTAGTGGATGAATAGGTATTTTATATGGATGAATAGGGTTGATTGGATATGATGAGATGATATGGATGAATGGAATTGATATAGAAATGTTATTTATGGATAAATCATCTCTTCTATAGGTTTATGACAGGTTTCAGACCCTAAAAATACAGGGGGAACTCTGGCAAATTTTTCGTTGGGCCTAACCATATTTAGTGGTGATTAAAGTTCTGACGAACTAGATTAGCTTAACTCTGATTTAGGTTCATAAACTTCTATTTAGGTTTGTTTTAGTACTGTTTAATCACCTGGTATAGTAAACCTAACGCCTTGAGATGCATACAAATTGGGGCATTACAAACAATTGCATGGCTTTGAAGTTTGACACCTGCATAAACTCTAGTGAGATCAGTTAAATGCGATGGTAAATATTTTTTCTTAAAATGTAGGACAGGGATCCATTGCTCCTTGCCCATTGTGTTTGTTGTTTTCCCTCTTTTTTACTTATATTCTATAAGTTTGAGGACACAAGAGTCTTTTGCCAGAGAGACAGGGAAGTGGGCTTTACTTGCAGGGGATCATGTTATTTTTTGAAGGGAGGGAGCTAGGCGGATTTTTCTATGCCTTTAAGGCCATGAGATTGAGAGGAATAAACTTTGAGAAAGAGAGGTCCGAAATTTTGTGAGGCAAGAAATAATAAAACATCCAACATTCATGCCGAGGTTTTAACCAAAAGTAACCCAACTAATGAATTGGAGTGGCTGTGTTCATGATCATCTCTTATCTCAGAACCCTTTTGAAACTTGAACATCTCTGACGCTTTCACTTTCTTGCAGGGCGTCCCAGCTCCATAGCTAACGACGAAGAGGTTGAGATCCCTCTAGTTGAGGGCTGACTTTCTAATCTACCGGACCACAGCTCAGTGTCTCCGAGCGCGGCTGTGGGTGTCCTTAAGAATACTAAGAACCATCAGATGAGTTGTAACTTACGAGCATTGAAGGTAACTTGTTTCCCTTTTCTATTTAGCCATGCTCTTGTAAAAATGACTCAAATTGTTTGCCTCTTTTTCCAGGTTTATGCCCAGAAGGAGTTCAAACCCAAAAGGAGCGTGACCAAGCTGAGACAGTGGTGTAGAGAATAAAGAAGATCCCTCGAGCCTTAGATCACGTGAGAGCTGCTGGACTTGTCCCTTGTCTTGACTGCCTGCCTAGATATAACGATCTCAAGGTTTTGTTGGCACTAGCTGAGAGATGGTCGGACTATACCAATACTTTTCATCTCCGAGAACTGGAGATGGGCTTCACTCCCCTTGACTTCTTCTCCATCACCGGCATACCCATTGGTCATGGGAATCCCATCCCTTGGAAATCTGACTACACCGAGCAGGAGGTCCTGGGATTATTAGGTGAGCGTGCGATGACCGAGCTCTTTAAGAAGGGGTATCTATTAGACATGTCCTTGCTCGAGTCACTATTCGGTTCGGCGACACCGGACGAGACTGACAGAGACATTGACTGCATCACCCAGGCCTTTCTCTTCTATACTCTCGGTTCGCTATTCTTCTGCTCTCCCCACGATCATTTCTGGCTCGGTTACTTCGCTGGCCTGTCCTTGCTGGAGGATATTGGGGGGTACGACTTGGGAAGTGGCATCATGGCCTATTCCATCATCCGGTTCCGCCAGGTTGCTCAAGACGGCATCACATCAATATGCGGCTTCTGGCAGATTTGGATTGTGAGTATCCCCGGGCATCCTGTCATTTTTCCTCTACTGTCCCCTTCTTGTTCCTCTGTCATTAAGTCTCTTTTTACTTTCTTGATGGCAGGTTTGGTATTATGAGTACTTCAGGATAGGGCAATCCCTCTTACGGTCTTCAGAGTGGGATAATGCACTCCCTCGGATGGCCCGGTGGGTGGGGAGGTGTGTACCCGCCTCTCAGGAGGGCACCATTACGCACAAAATCATCTAAATTAGAGGGGCCTTGGAGAGTGCTAGGCCGGCCAATGTAAGTCCTTTACTGTTCGTTTCCATTTTGTTGGCTATATCGGTTTCTTTCTTACCACCCTTCTTCTCTCAAACGTAGGTGGAGGTGAACCCTTGGGGATCCCTGATCGCAAGCAACCGTCCTCATATGTGCGACGCCCTTAGAGTTTAAAAGGGTCAGTTCCTTCTGAAGGGACCCAACTATTGCACGTTGTATTTGGGAGAACGATATGCTCGCCAGTTGGGCTTTCCTGATCGAATTCCTCACTTTCCCCCTCCAGAGAACACTTTCTATGTGAGGATGATCCAAGTATCTATGAATGGTATCTCCTCTGGGCATCTC
The DNA here is from genome assembly GCA_002174775.1 of Macleaya cordata. Taxonomy (NCBI): domain Eukaryota; kingdom Viridiplantae; phylum Streptophyta; class Magnoliopsida; order Ranunculales; family Papaveraceae; genus Macleaya; species Macleaya cordata. The sequence continues at coordinate 32,931 of MVGT01003691.1, read as the reverse complement.
GGCTCCATCGAGGAATTGACAGTGCAGATAGATGATTTTTCGAGGTATTGAGCTCAGGCGTCTTTGGGGCACTTGCTTCCTTCTGGCTATGATTGCGCCAACACGCGCGTTACTGGTCCTTGCCAACTCCAGTGTCTCCCGGTGAATGTCTTCTCTTCTTAGTTCAACTCCTCCTGTTTCAGCTCTTTGATGTTAAGGAGGTTTGCTTTCTGTGTAGTATGCACAACCGGTCCGGGCTCCTCGAGTTACTCAGAATACTGCTCGAGAGAACTTCAGCAATGACCGCTTATCTCTAGGGCCACTTCCTCCAAGCAGCATCTCCGTGGCGATCCGGGGCGTAATTCTCCTTTTGTTATCAACTTTCGCCTCTGGGATGAAAGGGCGGTTGGGCTTCCTCTTAGCCCCGAATTTCCTCTGGTAGGTTGTCTGCTCTCTTATGTCATTTTATCTTGATGTTGCTCTTCTTTTGTCCTTCATCTAACCACCTCTCTTCTCATCATATAGGGAGCCCGCACCTACTGTGCTCACATCCTGAAGCTCTTGGATGCGTATGACTCGACTTTGACGGGATATAATCGTTGGGTCTGCAGGCTCTTTTGGGGAGGCTTCGCAGTTGCGAACAGAGAATGAACGCCTTCAAGGGACCGCTCGACGAGAAGTTGCCAGCTACTCGACCAAAGTTTCTCAACTGGAGGCTGAGAATAAGCACCTCTAAGAGATCATTCGCCAAGAAATTTTAGGCGTCCAGAGTGAGGTTACACGGCTAGAGGCTGAAAACCAACGCCTGTGTGAGATGGTTGTTCGCCTAGAATTTGTGGCTTTCGCTCGTCCTGCTATGCCTGCTCCCCCTGTTTAGTTAGGTGCTATTGTATAGTTTGTTGGGGATTCTATTCCTGATACAATTGTGGTTCCTATCCCATGCAAAAGTGAACCTGTAGTGATTCGAATCCCAGAAGGTGGCCGCGACATTTCTGGTTACCCCCTTCCTCCTGAGTTTCCTGAGGTAAGTTAAGCCTACTCTTGTACCTTCGAAAAAACTGCAAAATCCAATCCAATTTATCGTCTGATGGTGTGACTCTTCTCCTATGCAGGCTGCTCGCACATATTGTAATGGGTTGCTAAGGACCATTGACAGGCTGATAGAAGCCATATATGGTGCTACTGTAGCGGCTGCGATGAATTGCAAGCAACGTGAGGTAGCGAAAGCCAGCCGGGATAGACTGCGTAACCAGATCCTCATGGGCCGAGCGAAGAGGGCTAAGGCCCACGAGGCGCCTGGAGAGTGACTTTCATTCCCCCTTATTCTTTATATTTTGTAAATGTGTAGCTAAAGGCCTAGCGCCTAACCTTTTGTAATTTGCACAGAAAACGAAGTTTATTCATCTTTGATATATGATTATTCATTGTAGCACCGCCCTTATCCTTTGGGGATTTTGCCTCAGTCGCCTAACTAACATCACACAAAACATGACCTCAGTATCCTATGGTTTTGTCATCATAGGCTCCCCACAGGACAAGAGTTTTGGAAAAGAAAACTTTTTTTTCTTTTTTAAAAATTCTTTTCGAAAACCGAGAAAACATTAAACGAAACAAGGTCTTTATTTTGAACACAGTAATGATAAGTAGTCTGAATAGCCATTCGCCTGTGTGTGGGACACTGTCATTCTTCGGACGACGCGACTTGTTTCACCTTACCCCTTTCAGACCTCTCTCGCTTAGCTCGGATGGAGGTTGCCTCTCTAAAAGATTGAGGTCGACTTTGATTTCGCTACCCGTAGATGATGACATTGACCTCATCTGGGCTGAGGTAGTCGGCTTCTTTTCTCTGAATGCCCACTTTCAGCGTTCTTGCATCGCTTGGGTCCTCACACTTGAAGCATACAAACACTGATCAAATTTTCTCAAGTCTTGATTCTTTTCACTACGCTCTTCTATTCTTGACTTTTTCCATCTTCTTCATTTTTTGGAAAATCGATGCCTTCCTCATTCACCAGGAATGCATATTGCTCATAGGGTTCCGAGGGGTCTTTTAGGATGTAGCGAGGTTTAGGAGGGGGTAGGAAAGAAAAGGAAAAAGGCTCAAACTCTGATGCTTAATATATTATTATTTGTTATTTTATCTCATTCTTCTTCTTGCAGTTGCCCCTTGTCAAGGCTTTGCAGGACGTGTGCTGCCTTATTTTTGCTTTTATTCTTACTCTTTATTTTTATTTCACTTTATTCAACCACGTCATTTTATTCTTAGCCGCACCCCTGGCTTAGGCTTGCTTTATTCACACAGGTGAGCACATCACCCCTTCTTTTCCAGGATTTAGAGATAATTTATTTGATGGGTACAAAGGAAGACTTAGGTCCAAAACTTGTTTTCTAGTGGTAGCAATGGTTATTTATTAGGTTCTTTTCTTTGGATTTAGAGGCTCGGCAAGGATTACCCCTCGTTTCGGAACCTCTATCGGCTTTATTTTCCGCTGGTCTGGGAGTCAAGCAGCTCCCTTATGGTAATATCTCTTGAGTTGGTTCGCGTTTGTAGGCCTTCGGTATTCGACCCCATTGAGATCTGTGAGTTGCACTACCATCCCAGGGAGGATCTTTTTGATAAATAAAGGTCCTTCCCAGTCTGGCTTGAATTTACCCGAGAGTCGGTATGCAGCACATGCCTGATCTCTTTGAGCACTAGATCTCTTAGTCGTACCTTCTTATTGAAACTGCGGGTTATTCTTTGTTGATAAGCCTGGGCATGGCACGCGGCCTTGATCCTTCTCTCATCTATGAGGTTTAACTCATCTATCCTTGATTGAATCCAGTCGGCCTCTGCCTCAGTCCCTTCTTTCAACACCCTCAAAGTTGGAATCTCTACTGCAATCAGAAGCTCGACCTCCATGCCATACACTAATGAGAATGGCGTTGCACCAGTGGCCGTGTGTATCGAAGTGCGGTATGCCCATAATGCATAAGGTAACTTTTCGCTCTAATCCTTTTAGGTCACAGTCATCTTTTTTAGAATTCTCACCAGGGTTTTGTTAGCTGCCACTACTGCCCCATTCATCTGTGGCCGATGTGGAGAGGAATTATGGTGCTGAACTTTGTATCTATCCAACAGCCATCGTACCTCAGTACCAATGAAATTAGACCCATTTTCAGAAATTATCTCATGTGGAACCCCATACCTACAAATGATTTGATTTTATATAAACTCTGTTGTAGGTCCCGACTTGATGCTCTTGCAGGAGATTGCCTCCACCCACTTGGTGAAGTAGTTGATTGACACAATGATAAATGTGTGACCATTAGATGCTGACGGTTTCGCCTTACCGACCACATCGATTCCCCAAGTCGAAAAAGGCCATCGAGATGACAGGGTATTTAAGTTGGACGGAGGTATATGCATCAGATCTGCATACATCTGACAATCTTGACATTTCCTCACATATTTGATGTTGTCACTTATCATCGTTCGCTAATAGTATCCATACCTGAGGACTTTTTTAGCCAGCATCTGACCGCTCATGTGTGGGCCACATACCCCAGAGTGGGCCTTTTCTAGGATTCTGCTTGCTTCGGTCCCATCCACACATCTCAAAAGTGTCCCGTCAAGGGATTTCTTGAAAAGGTGACCGGTACATATGGTGAACTGGGCTGCCCATTCTCTAATAGACCTCCTATCCTTCTTTGTAGCACCCTTGAGGTATTCCTGACTTTCTAGATATCGCCTGACATCCACATACCACGGTTCTTCCTCAATTTCCTCTTCTTGTTCACGTAACTGATAGAAGTAGGCATGCTTGTCCCTTTGGATGACCTTAACTATGCGAACAGTCACTCCATCCAAAATTGTTAGCCATGAGGCGAGTACTGCTAGTGCGTTCGCACAAAGATTCTTACTTCTGTAGATATGGTGAAACTCAATTTGGTCGAATTTCTCGACCAGCTTGGTGAGGTACTCATGATAAAGGACCAGCTTTTCTGTAATGCCCCGAACCCCAAATACAAGGGACATTACCATTAGTCTACAACGAGACTCAAATCCGGCAGAGTCTCCCCTGTAAACTGGACCTTTTGTCACCTAATAGACATAGTGCATATAAAATTTTACTCAGCGGAAGCAAATTTAAACAAGAATATGCACTAAAAATTTGTCACCCTTTTTTTTTCTCAACTCAACTGAAATCCCAACGATGTAGGACCAGGAGGAACCTGCAAATAACTACGACATTCACATTTTACACTTAACATGGAATAGTTGTGATATGATATATAGTTAAGTTTGTGGTTTCCTGTCAAAATATATATATAGCGAGAAAGATAAAGTAGGAGTTGTTTACGCATAAAACAAAGTAAACATAAGGCTCACAACCGAGCCATAAGCAGTAGCAAAACACCCACTGTGAACGAAGAGAGGGAAAACCTACGTCAAAACCCAAAAACAAGGAAATCCCTCGCTAAGGACCTCGTCACAGTGCCACTAAGGATCTTACCTCGATCCTCAACCGTCAACTGTAAAACCACAAAAACGATTGGGTGAGAAACTCAGTAGGTAGATCAACTATCCTAATACCATCACATGCAGCGATTAATCCGATAACAACTCAAAAACAATTATAAAAGCAATGCATATCATATAGTTGATTTAAACATCCAGAAAACCTGTATATACATATACAAACAATAGTAGTGTACTTCTGCTGCTGTAGCCAAGGAACACGACCGGGTTACCCCAGTCAGAATCATTTCTAAATCAGAACCAAGTACAACGATTTAATGACTGTAGACTAGACAAGGGCCCCCAACTAATCCAGAGAAGGTTCCCCGACAACCTTCCCCCGCGTCTAACACCCATCGGGCAGGCATGCGAACCTCAGCTAAACTAGTTACTCAACACCACC
>MVGT01003691.1:13529-25646 GCA_002174775.1 Macleaya cordata | reverse complement strand
CTCTCTCTCTCTCTCTCTCTCTTCCTCTTGCAGATCTCTCTCTGTCTCACTCTCTAAGTCTCTCTCTCAGCTCTCTCTCACTCTCACGACCTCCTCTCAGTCTCTCTTCTCCCTTCTATCTCTCTCTCTCTCTCTATTTCAGTTCTCTCTCCCTCCCACGATCTGTTCTCTTTCCCTTCTTTTTCTTTTTTTTTGTTTCTAATATTATTACTATTATAAGTATTATTACTAGCAGATTTTTTTTGTTTACTACACTACTATTTCTACTAATACTATTATTATAGGTAATAAACTCTTTTCTTTTTGTTAGTGGGGTCTCACATTTTCGTCCTTTAATTTCCACTCTCCTTAAATCTGCTTGATTAGGAGTGAATCGCCGTATACTATTACCCTTTGGACTGAGATAGCTAGGGCTGCTTTTAAACCAGAGATGCAAGCCTCATATTCTGCGATGTTATTAGTGTATTCGAACCCTAGCCTTATAGCGATTGGCGTCCTCACTCCATCTGGAGATTCTAGGATGGCCCCTATCCCTCGGCCGATCTTGTTATGTGCTCCATCAAAGTATATTTTCCATGGTGCCTCTCTTTCATCCTCTTCTGGCTTGGTGGCTAGGATGTATTCATCTGGGAACTCCATCTCTTCAGTTTTCCCTCCCAGGATGGGATGTACTGTTAGGTGATCTACTTTCGCTCTGCCTTTGACTAATTTTTGTGTGACATAGGTGATGTCAAATTACGATAACAATAGCTGCCACCTCGTTATTATTCCTGACATAATGGGTTTCTCAAATATGTATTTTATCGGGTCCATCCAGGAGAGAAATTGTATGGGGTGTGACAGCATGTAGTGCCTCAGCCTTTTGGTGGCTCATATTAGAGCAAAGCATGTCTTTTCCAGTGGTGTATATCTCATTTTCATACCCTGACAACGACTTGCTGATATAGTATATATCTTTTTCCTTCCCGCTGTCTTCATGGTACTGCCCTAGCACTACCCCCATTGAAGTGTCAGTCACAGTTATATAGAGGATTAAGGGTTTTTCCTGAGATAGGAGGAACCAGTACGGGAGGAGTTAATAGGTAATGTTTAATCCTCTCAAATGCCTTTTGGCAATCCTTATTCCATATTTTTGGTGTGTTCTTCCTTAACAGCTTGAAATGGCTCACAAATCGGAGTCAATTGTACGATGAACCTGTTGATGTATTGGATTCTCCCTAAGAATCCCCTTATTTATTTTTCATTTTGGGGTGGGGGTATGTCCCTGATGGCCTTTATCTTTGATTGATCCACCTCTATTCCCCTGTGACTAACGAAAAATCCTAGCAACCTCCCAGACTTGGCCCTGAAGACGCATTTGTGCGGGTTGAGTCCTAGCATAAATTTCCTGAGACGGATGAAAAGTTTCCTCAAATCCTTGGTATGGTCTTCCCCTCTTCCAGATTTCGCGATCATGTCATCCACATATACCTCGATTTCTTTATGGCTCATGTCATGAAATATTGTAGTCATTGCTTTCTGATAAGTTGCCCCTACATTTTCAATCCGAATGGCATCCCCTGATAGCAATAAACCCCCCAGAAAGTAATGAATGATGTTTTGAGCCTAAACTCCTCCGCCATTTTGATCTGGTTATATCCAGAGAACCTATCCATGAAAGACAACAAACCGTGACCAGCAGCATTATCCACCAGAATGTCAATGTGTGGGAGTGGAAAATCATCCTTCGGGCTGGCCTTATTGAGGTTCTTGTAATCAACACACATCCTGACCTTTCCGTCCTTCTTGGGTACTATGACTATATTTGCCAGCCAATCAGTGTAATCAACCTGTGCTAGGAATTTGGCATGCAACTGCTTTATAATTTCCACTTTGATCTTAACTACCCATTCTCGCCTCATCCTTCTGAATTTCTGCTTGACCGATTTGGCATCAAGGTAGGTCGGCAGTCGGTGCACAACCATATCTGTGTCTAGTCCCGGTATGTCCTCATAAGACTAGGCAAAGATATACTTGTACCCCTTAGTAGCTCGATCATTGTCTTCATTTCCTCTTTTGTCAAGGTAGTCCCTATCTTGATTATTAGTGGTTGGTCCTTAGAGTTCAAGTTTACCAGTTCGACGTCCTCCTCGACTGACTATGGCATACACTCATGCTGGTCAAGCAGCTCTTGGATTTCCTCTGGAACCTCCTCCAGAACCTCCTCTGGGAAGGGAATCCCTTCGCCTTCTCCGAACATCTCATCATCCTTATCCTCGATATCAAGACCCAATACCATTTCCTCAGAAATATTTTTATTTATGTACATCAAATCTTTTTGGTTTTTTGGTTTTTCAATTTTTTTGTTGTTTTTCAAATTTTTTAAATTTTTTTGGATTTTTGGAAATAAAGGAAAATCTAAAGCAAAAAATATGATTTAATGGGGTCCATAAAACTCCCTCCTCAGACGAGGGTACCCCAGCCTCTACTTTGCTCAGGTCTTTTGGGTGCCCTGTGAAGAAGCACCAGTCGACTCTCCTGCAAAAGTGTTAGCCTCTACAGAAACATTATCTTATATTGAACGATCAAATGAATAAGGTTTGGCTCTTTCGAGACCATGTGTACCAGATGCGCACCTGCGCAGCTTCCACTTGCCTGTTCATCTGCTCTTTTACTCTCGTCAGGGGTTCGAGCATCGCTAGTTTCAGAATCGGCTCCCGCTCTCAGCTACTGCCTCTGGTTTCGCATAGTTGCTACAAGTGCCATTTTATATGCATCCGCAGTCATCCGCTTCTTCATTCGTGCCTTAGCCACTAGGATCTTTTTCTGAGTCCTTTCAGTTGAGCTTTCTTCCTCAGAATCTCCATTGACAAACTTTTTCACTGTATCCCTTGTACCCCTCAAGCAAACGCGAAGATGAAGCCTGAGCATTGGTTCATCACTGATCATGTTGACCTGCGGTGTGCTCATGCTAACACTTGCCTCTCTGGTATCTACTCAGAAATGGCTTCCTGCCTAAGGGATGCACCTATTTCTTCTCCTTTATCCTCGCTCCCTAACAATTTCTCAAGCCCTTCTAGTAGGGAATCGTCAACTGGCTCTTCCTCTTTTACCCTTTTGGAATCGGTGTTTACACTACTGGATACAATCTTGGTCACCTTCCCATGTACGGACCTCTATTCGCCCTTGCAGGCAAACCAGTCTTGAAACCTTGGCTGCTTTGACCAATCGATGGTGGGCAAGACATGGGATTCACCTCTGCCCCTAGGCTGAGCCTTCTTCCCCTCTTCGATATTACTCTTAAGGATTTCTACTTTGGTAGGTCAGTATCCAAGGCCAAATGTTCCCTTTAGAGCCACTGCCCGGCTTTCAAATTGTTTTGTTCTACCCTGCTGACTTTTTCCCAGCCCATGCCTGGAAAATACCTCTGTTTTCTCATGAGGTAAGCAATTTTGCGGTTCCCATGATCCAATCTGCTCGAGAGATTTTTATGAGGTTCGGGCTTTACCTGGATCAAGCTAATGACTTTCTCTGCAAAGTTACACAGTGGCTTGTCTGGTTCTATCATTGGCACGATATTCTTCCCCTTTACATTGGCTATCTCTTTGGCCTCATCGGTGTCTCCATAAATCACCACTATTCTTCCTTGAAATGGGAATTTTACCTTCTGTTTGACTGTGGAGGCCACAACGTTATGTTGGTGCAACCATGGCCATCCCAATAACAGATTAAAATTTGCATTGATGTCTATTACTAGGAACTAGGCCTCTGTATGCACCCATACAGTTTGGATTTTTGTGGAAAAATCTCCCACTGCTGTTCTTTTCCCATTTTCAAAACCCTTAACCATTCTGGTCGTTCCTCTTGGAACGCCATGTCATCATCATTTAGACCTATAAGATGTGCCATTTGTAAAGTGCAGATATTGACACACCAGAGTCGTTATCAATCAGAACTAAAGGGATCATCCGATGTCCCCAGCCCACTGTGATATTCAGTGCCCTGTTATGCTTCTGCCCTTCTAACGGTAAGTCTTCATCCGTGAAGGATACAGCAGGGATTTTTTTGACTTACGCTACAGTCACTACTAACTCATCTGGTGTAATTTTGGTAGAGACCTGTATGGAATCCAGAGCCGAAAGTAATGTCTCTCTATGTTTGCTCGAGGCTTCGAGCAATACCCAGACTGAGACATTTGCTTTCGTTCTTTGTAACTGCTCTACTACAAACTCACCCTCTTATTTCTGCTTTCTCACCATTTGCTCTGGAAAGTGGATGAGCAGAGGTCGTACCACATTTGCTTGCTTGTCCGCCCTTAAGTGGGCGGGCTTATAAGTCATTCCCATCCAGGTCTAATGTTGTACCTCACGACATTCATTGTCTGCGACCTCCTCTGCCTGGATTAGGTCGGACTATGACTGGGGTGATGACTTTGGAGTTATCCCTTCTTGAGGATTGATTGTAGTACCATTGCAGCTGCCAATAGACGAAGGACTTTTCCTTCGGGAAGGGTCAGTTAAGATCGGAGCCTGCCTTGCCTTGTTGACTATGATGAGTCCTGCGAGGCTGTGGTGGTCCGATCACCACTGACGTTCTATTTGTTTTGCAAGTTACTGTAAAAAGTGGCTCCTTCTTTCGCTGTGACAGTGTCTGTTCTTCTGCCTCTATGACCTCACGTTCTAGTGCCCTTGCCATTTCTTTTATCTGCACCAGCCACAACCTTTCTAACGCTCTCTTCTTGGCCTTAGTTACCAACTCATCCAGGTTAAGTAATGCTCAGCTTGATTCACCAATGTGGTTGGTACTCGCACTTCCCTGTGCTGTTATCGATCCTGACGTATCCACCTTCCTTACTGTCCGAATCAGATCTTTTAATTCATCCGTCTCAACATAGTTCACATGTTGTTGCACTTCTGGCTGGTGTTCTAGGAGAGGGTTAGTGTTGACATTAGGCCGACCCGGTATCTGCACCCCTGGTAGGTTAATCCCCCCTTCTTCAAGAAGATCCTGGATTTTATGGCGTAATGCCAAACATTTACCTGTTGTGTGTCCAGTACCTAGATGGTACTCGCAATGTTCATCAGGGTGGTACTAGGGTGGCAACGGGTTAGGAGGCGGTGATGGCCTCCTCAATGTTACTAACCCTTCCTCTAGCAGCACTGGCAAAAATGGACTGAGCGTATGATTCAGCTGAGAGAACTCTATTCTGCCTGGGCATTATGATTCCGCTTGTTTTGCTAAATACCCCGGCCTTGTGGATTTCCTTGAACCTGGTTATTTTCTGGTACTTGCTGATTCCCCTGAACCTGCCTATTATCTGGCACTTTCAAGTCAACTGTCCTCTGGCCCTGCCCTCGGGTATTCTGCTGGTTAGCAATGTAGTTAACATGCTCTTTCCTATTTTTCTTCCCCTTTGTATCAGAGCCTGATGCCAGCAAGGTCGAGAGGGAAGTGGTTTTTAAAAAATCCTCTACTTGAGTGGCTGCTTGTATGAACTTGTCCATCTTCCTGTTAGTAACACTGCTTAGGAGTGCTTGATAGCCTGGCTTCGTATTCTTCCTTATAATCGCAATCTGCTTTTCTTCAGTTGGTCGCTCGACCATTTCTCGGACCTTGAGCCTCCACTTGGCTATAAAGTTGGTAAAGGATTCATTCGGGTCTTTTTGCATTTTTTCTAACTGACGCCTAGTCACTCTTCCATCCATACCATAGGTGAAGTGTCGGATAAAAGCATCTCCGAGTAAGGTCCAAGTAGGGTATTTTGTCCTATCAAACTCCACTATCTAGTCTAAGGCGTACCCTGTCAGACTCCTCGAGAACAGATGAGCTATCAGGTCATCACTCAACTGCAAGTGTTTTATGCAATTCATATACATCATGATATGGGCTTTTAATGACCCATCATACTTGCTCATATCAGGGGAAACAAACCCCATGGGCAGCTCATCTTTTGGAGCTTAGCACCAGGCATTCAGATTAAAGGTTGTCATTGAGTTTCCCTCCAGGCACTGAAGCCTGGTGATAATCTCTTGCTGAAGAGGGTCATAGTTTTCCTTGAAACAACAGTCACCAAGGGTTTCTAGAGGGTGTCAATGACTTCATGGATCGGATAAGATTTTGCCGGCTCTTGGAAGTGTGTCCTGGCCACTTCTCCTTATGCACTACAAATGAGGTTTGCCATTTATCTTTGCCCTTTGGTTCTGATGGTGCTAGGAATGTTTGCTTTCCTTGCCCTACCGGCCCAAATCTCTCTGTCAATATAGATTCCATCATTGTTTTTACGTCCTCCTTCATTTTTTTCTAAAAGCATGCCCTCATCATTTTCTCCATTTCTGACACTGAATCACCACTGCATTCTTGTTCTGCCATTATCTCTCTCCTGACTAACCGCTGGTTTTGTCTGACCTATGTAGACCAAAAAGGTTGCCCCATACTGCAGTTCAAACCTTGCCTACCCTATCTGACTGTCAACTGCCCAGTATAAGCATACTGCCTGACTCCTGAGAACGCGCTAGGGACTGCAACTGCTCATGGTTATCTATAGCTACCTAAGACCGTAGTGCAGATAGCTTTTCATTAGTACCACAATAATTCCTACAGTGAGTCATGCCTTGGAATTTGTGCGACATGAATGTAATCCTTTAGGTTATCCCCGAAAATTATTTCTATTGCAACTACATGCATGTTGGGTTCAACTAGTCCCTAGACACAGGTAAGCTTGGCTCACCTCGACAAAATATACCTCGCCGCCAAAAGGCTGGTCGTTAGTACAAGGTGGAGGTTTTGGAGTTTCGGTCGTTGTTCCCATATGGCCCTTCCAACTGGGACGAGACCTACCGCAACCACAGGTTTTCCTTTTCCTGATAATGGGATCAAAGAGAACATGCAGATGCAATGCAGATGAATGGGTGCGTGCATTGTGTGTGTGTAAAGCCCGAGAAGTGTAAGATCATAAATTCCCAATCAATGCCCTTAATCGCTTTTCAAGTTAGATTCCTGACTATACCCAGTGGAGTTGCCAGTCTGTGAACCCGAGAAAATCCGGGGCCTCGTCCTCCCGAAGAAGGAAAAAGTCCCAAATTCATCACAAAGGATAATGGTAATGTATAACGACTAAAGAGTCGTGTAAAGAATGGAGTCGCCACCTGATTAAAGGGAATCAGGACCTTTTTTTTTGGAAAACCGCTTTTCTTTTATTGAAAACTCCACGACTATCTTCTGGTCAATGGTCTGCAATGAAGAGATTCCTAGGTAAGGGAATCCAAGTACGAGTCAGGAAGGTGTTAGGCAATTGACAGCCGCATGATCGTGAGATCGGTCTCTACTTTACGTCTAAGGACATTCTTTGGGAATTTGTGATTAAGCTAAGCTACATTACAATGGGGAGGCAATAAAAGTAATGTAAGGTTCCCCCTAAATCTATATGACATGCGTATAAGGTTCTGGGGCGAAAAATGGGTACGCCTCTCCGTGCTCTGGAGGTGCATCAAAGTGCTATGACATGTGTGAAGATATCACATGTGCACAAAAAGGTGATATGTGCGCCCGCACATATAACTGAGCATACAATAGTGACACGTGCATAACTATGCTCGTGCACCAACAGACAAGTAATATGTGCAAAACTGGCACGTACGATAAGCAACTCAGGCGTACGAAATAGTTACGTGACGAAAGAAAGGGGGACGTTCAAAACTGGTACATGACGATAGATGACGTGCAAAACAGGTGACGAAGGAACATGCGATATCGGCACATGAAAAAAGATCGTACGTGCAAAACAGCCACGCGACGATGGAAGATATGCAAAACAGGCACGTGAGGATGGACGACGTGCAAAATAGGCACATGACTGTGGATGACGTGCAAAACAGGCACGTGATAAAAGATCGTACATGCAAATAGGCACGCGACGATGGAAGACGTGCAAAACAGGCACGTAACGATCGATGACGTGCAAAACAGGCACGTGACGAAGGAACATACGAAACCAGCACGTGATGATAGATCGTACGAGCAAAACAGGCACGTGACGAAAGATCGTACATGCAAAACAGGCACACGACGATGGAAGACGTGCAAAATAGGCACGTGACGATGGATGACGTGCAAAATAGGCACGTGACGAAGGAATGTGCGAAACCAGCATGTGACGATGGACGACGTGCAAAACAGGCACGTGACGAAGGATGACATGCAAATCAGGCATGTGACGATGGATGGCGTGCAAAACAGGCACGTGATTAAGGAACGTGCAAAACTGGCACGTGATAAAAGATCGTACGTTCAAAACAGGCACGTGATGATGAAAGATGTGTAAAGCCGACAATAAAACATTTTTTAATTTTTTTGAAAACTTGATTCTTTCTTTTTATTTTGAAAAGCTCATGTCATGTGTGGGCGGCACACGTGATGGAGACGATGACTCGCACGCTTCCAGTGTGCGTATGCGTAGATGCATGAGAGCGACTCTAAAAGTCAACTGAGAACGATCTAAAGCCCTAGTCTTTGTTTAGGAATTCTAAGACCCTAAATGCATGATCTAAACTAATGAAATGATTTTTCTTGAAAAAGACTGGTTTTTATTTTATTTTTTCAAAAAAAAAATTTTTGTCCCAAAGTCAGGATCGGATTTGGAGCTTCACTTAACTAAGTGAATCCCTTGACCGCCCATGAAAATCAACAAACAACCCTAAGACTAATGCAAACTATCTCTATAGCAAATAGTCCTAGACTAAGCACAAACTTAAGTCTATTTTAGGGTTTTTTATAGTTTGGCACTAATTGGTCTTCGGAAGCCCAATGGAGAGATTCAGGTACAAGAACCCGCAAGCAGGCATATGCGCATATTTCATGGATCTCTAACATGGCATGTATGGCAAATACATCAAACAAATATGTGTCAAAGTTATATCACCGCATAATCATATCATCATGCCAAAAGAGTAAAGAGTATCAAATGGATTAAACATTCCGATACTAAATAAAGAGACCTAAACATGTTTGGATTGTGTTAACCCAATGGGCCTTTCCACGATCCAAACCATTCACACTGAAGATCATGCCACTTCTAACATACTCAACGTACTGATCAAGGCATTTTACACATCATGAAGTCATGCATATTTTTCTTTCTTTCTATCAAACACGCAAGCATGAAAAATCTTCATCACCTCATAGGGAGTTCATCTTAATGACCATCAACATGCATTTTAAACATTGATTATAGCAACACATGCATAGCTACAAAGATATCTCAAACCACCATATGAGAAGATAATATTATCACACAATTTATTCTCAAACCACCATATGAGAAGATAACACTTTCACATCATTTATAGCTATTGACATGATTCAATCACAAAGCATTTCCAAAAACATGATTTCTAATAATGTCAACACAAATAAACCCACACTTTGCTCTCGGGTCTCACATCATTATATATCCACAAAAGTTTTTTCATGAGTATAAGCATTCTTCTATGCATGTAAAAGCTACAAAGAGATTGACATGCTTTTTATCAAAAAGATCCTTATAAAACCAAGCTATTTCATGCTTTTTTAAACTCATGATTTCATTATATACAGAAATGGAAAACAAAATTATAGCTAACTCATGATTACATTATATGCAAAGATGGAAAACCTGACTATAACATACTTTTTGACAGAGAACTTTATTTCATGCCAGAAATGGAAACCAACACTATTTTGCTTTAATTTTTATTTTTCAAAAAAATTGAAGATCAGGATATTCACATATTCAACAAAGAATGAATACTAATTCTATCTCATATAAAAAATAGCAACCACTTTTAGCTCTATTTCATATCAAAACTCAAGAAACAAGACATCCACATACTCAACAAAGAATTGATACAAACTCTATACCAAAAATAGCAATCAAGATTATTACATTTAGATTTCTATCATGGATCTTTTTACAAAAAAAAAAGATTAACAGAGAAAGGACAACTTACTAACCTGAGATTGCAATTGATCCAACTAAGCAAATATAAGAGAGAAGTCCATAGTATGCTCCATATTATTAGCTTTAGATGAGAAGAATAAGTGAGATGTTACTGGAATTTCTAAATTCTAAAGGAAGAAGATGAGGTCACTCCCTTGGACTTATCCCACCATGATGACGCAGGAAAGAAGGTGACCAGAAGAATCCACTCTCTCTCTTCTCACTTAGCCTAACATTCTCTCTTACCTCACTAATCCCTTCCTAGAACCCTGGTTTGCTTGAAGAAAGAAAAGAAGAGAGCTGGAAGCAGAAGAAACCAAAAAACCAGAGGAAAGCAGAGAGAGTAAATGAAAAACCAGAGAGTGTAGAAAAACCTAGAGTCTAGAAAAGCTAAGAGAGGGCCTTTCCTTTTCAGGAAACTTTCATTTGAAAGGAAAAACTAGGGTTTCCTCTCTAGCCACCGCTAGATCAATGACACTTGTTAAAGTTGATATAAAGAGGAAGAAAAATATCTTCTCTTAGTGGCCAGGTGTTGTGCAAGGAGTGGGTAGATTAAGTTCACACGGATTGAGTGAGTTTTGTGAAAGAAAAGAAAAACAAAAGAGAGAACATTCCCCCTCTATAAAATAAGAATATTCCAAAAAGTCCGCCAAGATGGGGACATGTGTCTCCCTCTAAGGGTCGGCCCTAATCATATAGCCACACTTGCACTTAATTATTCAAAATATTATTTTTTAAACTCCACCCCAAAATAGAAAACTATTTCCTCTTTTCTCTTAAAATAAATGGGACACGTGTCACCACAGAGGGGAGATCGGCCCTCCAAGGGCCAATCCCACTAAGGTGGTGACATGTGTCACCTAATCACAAAAATAAAACAAAAGAATCTTTTTCTTCATAAAACACACTTTTTCCAAAACAGCTTTTTCTTTTTCAAAAACAGTTTTTTTTAAAACTACTTTTTCAAAACAACTTTTCCTTATTTTTTTTTAAACACCTAAAAGTAGGTGATATGTGTCACCTTTAAAAGGAGATCGACCCTTTAAGGGCCGATTCCAACCCTTTGGTGACACGTGTCACCAACGTTTTCCTAATTTCCTTTAATTTCTTAGTTATTTACAAAAAGGCCCTTTTGAAAATTTCTACAAAGTCTGGAGTCATATTTTTCTATACCAAAAGGGTTCCCACAAGCCAAAGATGATTCTGGTATAGTTAACTTAATCGATGCTTTAAGTGATATATAGTCTTGACTTGTCTCTTGATAAAAAATGGATGATTGGGGACTCTTGAAGTAGGAGTAGTTCGAATCCTACTAACTCGTGAGGGTTAGAGATGTATTCAAGTCATTGGCATTTCTTAATTTTAATTTTATTGTTCCTCTTTTATCTATTCGACTTTTGGTTCTAAGTACGAGAACCTAATTCTTTCTTTTGTTTCTTTATCCAGCTGGTGAGTTGGGCGTTGCTGACTCTCTGGGTGAGGAGGATCAGTTCCAGTATCGCTAGAGGTAGGTGGTCAATTCATCTTAATAGCACCCAACCATTTTAAATGCATGTTTCAAACTGTTATGTATGTTCTTTGTATGCAAGGCATCGCATGAAATTTATGGATAACAACAACTTATGTTAAGAAGCAAGCATTGAGAAACTGATTTTAATATGGAAATATGCATGCTTGACCTTATATCATGTTTATGAAATATTTCTCGTGGTTTGTGAACAAAGTGACTTCAACTTTACTATCACGATTTATGTGGATGGAATCATGGCTATGTTTGGAAAACCATATTTTACATGTGGAGATGAAACCATGTCTGATATATTGAAAATCTTTGGAAGAGATGAAAATCTGTTTTATCGAGTGATTTCTCGATGTGAAACCCAACTTTGAAAATGTGACAAAAGAAATTTCTTCCGTGACCGCCTAAAACGGTAGTGGCGTCTCACTACCGGGCTTGATAGGGTTCACGACGACACAGAGAACCGTGTATGCCTTAGGTGGACTGGTGCCTATGTTACTTCCGCTCGGATTCCCGCCCGAGTGATCTGTGTGTGTTGGCCGCCAGGGATCCTCACCCTTACAAGGGTGGGTGAGTTGGTTTGCCAGGTCCCGCAGACTTGGGTGCGTGGGTTGGCCTGCCAGGGATCCTCACCCTTATGGGGGTG
>MVGT01002567.1:38547-49525 GCA_002174775.1 Macleaya cordata | reverse complement strand
TTTGACACAAAATTCGACAAACATAAAAACATGGACCTTTCAAGAACAACTACGGAATCCAAGAAGAATACAAAATGCATACGAAAAATTGAAACAGATTATAACCAGAAATCAAAATAATAGATTAGTAAAGAAAAATTTGAGAGTGAAGTATACAATAATTGAGAAACATAATCATAAATTTTCATGTTAAAGAGGAAGAAAAAAATTCAAATTATTAAAGTTCCTAAACATTAAAAGCAAAAAAATATAGAAAGCATACAGATGTTTTGTAACCTCTGTAGAGGCGAAAGCATAAAAAAAATAACAGAAAGGAGTTTAAAAGAATTTATCAGAAAACCATAGATCAATCCCCTATTAAAAACCAAGATCAAACGCCCAACTAAATCCAATCTGAAACCGATGGAATTATATAGTTTAAAAAATAATAATAACAATAAAAAGAGAACCCTAGATTGATCCCTTATGAAAACCCAACATTAAAGACCCAACTAAATCTGGTCGCAAATAAAAAAAAAATGAATAAATTAATTTAAAACCGAATGAATCGTATGCTTAAAAAAAATTTACCTTCATCACAGATATGCTGTTTCAGTAGTAGTTGGAGAGGGTTAGGCGAGAGGAGAAGAGGAAAAAAGTTTGAGAACTCACCTGCATCACAGGAAAGAAATTAATAATAATAATAATAATAAGAGAACCTTAGATCGATCGGTTATGAAAACCAAAGATTAAACCCCCAACTACATTTGATCCTCAATAAAAAAAATATAACAAAAATAAATAAACTAATATGAAAGAGATTGAATCATATTGTTTAAAAAAAATGTACCTGCTATTTCAGTAAGAGTTAGAGAGGGTTAGAAGAGAGGAGAAGAGGAAAAAAAACTCTGGACCTTAAAAACTATAAAAAAGTTACACATTTCAAATCTATAAATTGATTCAAATGCAGTTGAAGATGATGAATGCAAAACTATAAATTGTTAGTAGTAAGAAGATGTAGACATAAACCCCCAACATTAACCTCTATTAACAATTAAAATGAAGCTGTAAAAAGTAGTATTTAAGTAGTATAAAACCCCAATGCAGGAGTTTATACACAGATGAAACCCTAAAACCCCCTTTTAACAGTAAAAAGTATCATGGTTAACACCCAAAATTACAGTTATTTAACACTGAAAATGAAAGGGAAAGAATATAAGGGGAGCTCATACAATGTTCATGTCATGGTAGTTAAATATGGTAGCTAGAATTCTATCAAAGTGGAAATATCGTGTAGAAGAGGAAAAAAACTCTGGACCTTAAAAACTATAAAAAAAGTTACACATTTCAAATCTATAAATTGAGTGAAATGCAGCTGAAGATGATGAATGCAAAACTATAAATTGTTAGTAGGAAGAAGATGTAGACATAAACCCCCAAAATTAACCTCCATTAACAATTAAAATGAAGCTGTAAAAAGTAGTATTTAAGTAGTATAAAACCCCAACGCAGGAGTTTATACAAAGATGAAATCCTAAAACCCCCTTTTAACAGTAAAAAGTAACATGGTTAACACCTAAAATCATAAGAGATATGTATAGAGGTAGTCTAGGCATGCTTGCCTCACGAAAGAACATAATAAATAATGAAGGTGCTGGGTAGGTAGGGTTGTTCCAAAGTAGTAGTGTTAAGAATGCAATTAGTATGATTCCTTCCAATTAATTGTTACTTGACTGACTACCCAATACCAGTCCATTGTAATCCAAGCTTTGTAAATTGTCAGAAAACATAAGAAAATTAAACAGGGTATTAAGTGACTACCCAAGACCAGTCCATTGTAATCCAAAGTTTGTAAAGACTTCCAAAATCATCAGAGCAGTATTGGATATTTTGATGAAGAGACTTAAAAAGGAAATCAAACAGGGTATTAAGTGGAATTGATCTTTATGCATCAGTGCAGAATTAGCAGGAGATGGGTTATACTAAATTTAAGTGATCTTCAATGGAAAAATTAAATCACCGATGCCCAAATTTTAAAGCTC
This sequence comes from Macleaya cordata, assembly GCA_002174775.1. NCBI lineage: Eukaryota > Viridiplantae > Streptophyta > Magnoliopsida > Ranunculales > Papaveraceae > Macleaya > Macleaya cordata. The sequence continues at coordinate 47,504 of MVGT01002567.1, read as the reverse complement.
AATTGAGTTATTAATTTAAAAAAAAAGGGTATTAAAATTTTTAATCCGAATCCCTATGCGTTTAAAGAAAAAACTATTCTTGCCATTGAATAAAAAAAAAGAAAAGAAAAGAAAAGAGAGCATCTATAAAAGTAGAAATTGAAAAGAACCTGGAATCTGCAAATATAGTAATCGTCACCAAAGGCAGCTCGCAAGCTCTGAATTGGTTTCTTCGATGGATTTCGTCGTGGGAAAGCAACGCTCATATTCACCAAAGCCTTCACTCTGTCGGGTCGAATCAGATAAAAATACCAACCGATCATAGCTCCCCAATCATGTCCCACCACAAAAACCTAGAACCAAAAACAAAAACCCATTTCTAGAAATTACAAAGAGGGTGGGTCGATTCATTCTCTCTCTAAAAAAAGTAAATGTTATTTTCATAATTATTACCTGGTCTTGACCGAGGGTGTCGATGAGAGAGATGAGGTCTCCTACGATGTAAAGAACGGTCTAGGCATAGATGGAAGTGGGTGCGTCGGTGTCACCGTAACCACGAAGGTCTGGAGCGACTGCTCGGTAACCGCGAGAAGCGAGTGCAAGAATTTGGTGACGGTGGGGAGGAGGAACCGACACAGATCGGGAAAAAAAGTAAGGGGAGATGTAGAGAGGAGATGAGAGGGTTAGCAGAGAGAGGAGAAAGGGGGCAGACAGACAGAGGGGAGTAGAGAGAAATCGAGAGAGAGAGAGAGAGAGAGAGAGAGAGAGAGGGCAGGGAGAGAGAGGAGGTAGTGAGAGAGCTTATCAAGCAGGACACAATTTATAAACAGGACAAAATTACCCCCCGTCCTGAATTGTATAAGAGATTGGGATATCACAAATTTTGTGGGGATATTATGTGTTATGTTCTTTCTTGTTTTTGGGGTTCGTATATAGATTTGAGAATTATATGGATGGTTTTAATAGCTTTGGTGTTAACTCCAAATGATTCTTTGTGGTATTTTTTTACTTATGTTGTCACAGTTAAGCTTGTAGGATTCCTTAACAGAAAAGAAGAAGGTTATTTGGAAAAGATTTATATATTCTCATTGAGCAGATATCTATTTCATTTGTTTTCCCTTGATCAAAAACCCACTTGGATAGTTGACAGATTTGATTGTTGATATATCATATTGTTTATGCAAAGGTAAATCTTAAGCCAATGACCTATATAACCACTAATGCAATTAGGTTGCTGACCTTTTTACAGAGTTCAAGTTTTGAACCAAGGGACAAGACTTTATAGAGGTAATTTCTGCCTTTAAGGTTTTTGTAGTTGATTACGATTTGATATTCAGGGTATCGTACCCCTCTTTGAATGATTTTGGAGTATCATTATTTGAGGTGTTGATTATTAATGTATAGCAGGAAACATTATGATGCATTTAGAAATCAAGCTAATTTTTTTTTTCTTCTGATCTGATATCAAACTTTGGAATCTCATTATTTGAAGTGTAAATTATCATTATCATTAATAATGTATAGTGGTTGGTGTAGATTTACTTAATTTTGTTAATCTGATCTTGATCTTGATCATACAGGTTTTATTGGAGATATATTTAAATTAATAGGTCCTTCTTAGGTTTCTACATGACTAGGTGAAGACTCATACCTAGAAAGCAAAGACTCTGATCAATGATGAGGTGGAAGAGAAAATGGTATGGATATATTAATTAATGCTTCATATTTTCAATTGAACACCTTTTATATACTTTAATCAAGTTGCACAAAAAATCTCATGAGTTTAAGTTAATAGGGAAAGATTTTTGGTTTTCATGTTTGTTTATTTAACATATATAGAAGTCTTATAAAGTATTTGTCCATGTGAGTTCTATATGAAATGGGTTTTGTTTACATAAGATTATGTGCTTAGCAATGTAACTACAAAAAAGTCATATCATCGTTCAAATCTATATTACACTGCCATACCCAAAAATCAATATTTTCTAACTTTTCAATGAGTAGGTGGTATGCTGTATATGGGTACTGGGTATTGCCTTATAGTTATTTAGTTAGATGTGTGCACCACTGAGTAAAAAAAAGTTAGTTGTGTAGCTAACTCATGTTTTGGAAATTTATCTAGAAAGACATTATCTTGTCTCATTTGCTTGGACTATATTTTGTGGTTACTTGTAGAGTGTGGGATAGGTATTATGACTGAAACTTGGTATGCTAGAATGATGAGTATTAACAGCAGCAGCAGTAGCAGTGCTATAAACTTTGTCTAAACAACAGCAATGCTATAAACTTGTTGTTTTAAGAACATAAGGACATACTTTGCTAGAATCTAAGTAGTTGGACTCGGCCTGACTCGCCGAGTTACTCGCGAGTAACTCGGGGCACGGGACTAGGCCGAGCAGAACCCCAACCGATCCAAACAACAACAGAGTAACTCGGAGATTTTTAGGTGACTCGGGCGAGTTTTGTGGTCTACTGAATCGGCGAGTCACTCGTTAGTGACTCGGTCCATACACTTTTTAAAGAAAATTAAAAAAAAAACCCTAAATCTAATCGAGCAGGAGAAGAAAGCGAGAAAGGGAGGGAAGGGACTCCACCATTTTTCAAGCTCGATCACTGATCTAGGGTTCAATCAGGTACGTTTTTTTTTCTTCTTCTTCTTCTTCTTCTTCTTCAGTTCGACTTCGACGACTGTAAGCTAAGGTTTTTTTTTCCCCTTTTCTTCTTTTCTTCTCTTCTTCTTTTCTCTCCTTCTCTTCTCTTCTTCTCTTCTTCAGTTCTTCTGCTGTCTTCGTTCTATGAGCAGAGTAGCAGCAGCTGCCGACAGCCCATATTTTTTTTTAAGCTGCTGTCTTCTTCTCTTCTCGTTTTCTTTTTAATCTGCTGTCTTCTTCTCTTCTCGTTTTCTTTTTAATCTGCTGTCTTCTTCTCTTCTCCTCCTTCATTACTGGAGACTTCAAGAACAGAAAAGCATAGAACAGACGAAAAATCTTCAAGAACAGAAGAAAGATCAAGAACCTAGAGAGAGAAAGAAAAAAAATGGATAAAAAAGGCTGTTAAGCTGTCGTCTCTGATACCATCTAAAACAATGAAGAAATGGAGAAAGAACCCCCTCAGCAAAACTAAAGCTGAAGTGAGATAGACACTTATTTATAAACAAACAGAGTTTAGTTACAAGAGATGAGAGAAATAATCCTATACATCTCTTCTCTAACATAATAATATACACCACTTTGTTATAATACTATCAGAGATGAGAGGATAAGTCATTATGGAAACAGGGATATTTTAGTGGTTGACCAGCCGAGTCACAGCCGAGTGACTCGACTCGGAATCGGCTGACTCGGGGCTCGCCTCGTGGCCGAGTCAGCCCTTGAGCCGAGTCCAACTACTTAGGCTAGAATGATGAATTTTGTTATGAATAATGGGTGGAATTCCTTTCGAATGAAGTGGTGTATGAATAACACCATTAAATTAGGATGAGTGTTGTTATTAGACTGGCAAACCTGTTAAGGTTCCTGTGGTTGTAGAGTGCATGTGGTTCCCTCCACTTAAAGCTTTTTGTTTGTTGGGTGTTTGTCTACGTATGTTGGGATACTCTAGTTAAGAGAGAAAACATGACATGTAAGTTATTCTGCCTTTTACTTAGTTGTAATATTTACTCCTCATGATCTTATAAATTTATAGGATGATGGATGAAGAACAAATGGTGCAACTTTTTGAGCTTGTTCTACATGGGTAATGAATTTAGTTTTTCAATTCAGTGTACTTTTTATTTTCGAGCCATTCACCTGATGCTGTTACTGAGCATGGGTGATGTTATTCTTACTTATAAAACATTAGAAACTGAAACCACACTCGGTGGTGGTATAAGTGAACTTTTATTTTATTTAGTACCTATTCAAACTAAAGACTCATGTAACATAAACGACTGCTTTGTAACTCTTTGTGTTGTTTGATGGTGTCTTGTACTGATTATCTTATTATAGTAATAGGTCCTAATAAAAGAAGGACGAAGATAAGCAACCGAATGAGAAGTGATGATGATACAGAGGATGCCCAATACCTGTTGTTGCCAGTTCTTGAAGGATAAATATGTGCTTTTTCCCTCTTCTTAGTTGACTCGCAACATATTTTTTTAGTAGTTATTAGGTTTTAGGGTAGCCTACTTGGTTACATATTTTTACGTGTTTAAGATTGGATCAGCAAAGAGGCCATTGGTCATCTTATCTTGCATTCATGAAATTCAATGGTTTCATTGTTAAAATTCTCCATCCATAGTTTCAGTTTGATCAAAGCAAGATGAGGTCAGAGATTAGATTGCATGAAGGGCAGATAAACCTATTGATGTTCTCTCCGAGCATCTTAATGCAGGTTCAGATGACTTCGACATTGAAATAAATGAATCATAATTGTCTTTAAGGTAAATATTTGTTTCATGTTAGATCTTACATGCTAATGGGTATCCATTTTTCTATTTGGCATCATAACTCTTAATTTCAGGGAATTTCAAGCATTGATCGGTCTGAAATCATATTCCTAACACTGCTCATTTATTTACATGTTAGATCTTACATGCTAATGGGTATCAACTTAATTGAATCATAATTTTATTTAATTAGATTAAATAAAAAAATTAGTACCCACAAGTTTCTTGTTGGATTTTGTATTAATTTGATTAATTGGGTTGAAGATTTTTGATGTTTGTATGCACTAAAATTAGTCCCATAAGTTTTCAATTACAATGAATTAAATTGATAGGCACCTTTTTGGGTACTACTAAAAGGTTTCAAATTTAATTAAGTTTTTGGATTAAAATTTTCAAAGTTTCTAATTAAGTTGAAAGTTGCATGTATTAGCAGTTTTTGTTTAGAATTATTATTTCCAAAAGTGTTTTAATTAAAATTTTCATTAAAAAAATTCTATACGGTTCCTAAAACATGCTTTACTGTTTCAACTCTTGGAATTGAAAATTAAGGTTAGGTTAACTGGTTTGATTGGCTAGGTTAGGGTTAGTTGGAACGATTAGGTTTAGGGTTAGGTTTAATGGTTTGGGTTAGGTTTAGGTTTAAAGAAACTAGGCTTAAGTTTTAAAGGGTTAATGGGCTCTGGAAATAGGTCCATTATATTTTAAAACTTAAAATAGTTAGTTTTAAAACTTAATGGGCTAAGCCCAGCAGTAGCCCAAACATGGTAGGGTTAAGGAGATGGGTTGGTCAGCCTAGCTGACTTGACCCGTCAGCCCTAACTGCCGACCCGTGATCCGACCCGTTGCCCCGCGACCCATGACCCAGACCCGACCCGAATTGGGACGAGTCAGATCGTCTGACTCAGCTGACTCGTCTGACTCGAGTCAGCGGTCTGACTCGGTTCAGACCAGACCGGTTCGGTCTGACCTGAACCGAACCAGACCGATCAGGGCTTGAACCTAAATATTTTCTTTTCTAAAAACTTTTTGAAAATTCTGATTTAGTCCCTGGTTTATAGTTTCTTATAACAGAAGGGTCAGAATGTAATTTTAAGCTTTTGGGAGGGTTTTAAGCTAGAAAAATGTGATTTTTCTTGTCTTAATTTATGTGCATACAATAATAGTTCATTCTTTAGTATCCTAATTGATCGAATGGTATACAAGTCTTATAGTATTCTTATGCATATGATGTATGAGAGTTAAATACACATATTTAAAAGAAACCCCTTGTTATAAAATATTAAGTGGGAGAGGGATTTAATCAAATCCCATAGCCTTCCATCATCGATTTAGGTGATAATAATGGATCAATGACTCCCAAAGGAGCATGAGTCCATTAGTATCTGTTTGGATTGCTTAGAGCTAAGGGTTAGACTAGAACCATCGGTTTGAACCTCTCCAAGGAGGGCATTCTTATTTCTAGCATTCTAATACCAAGATGATGGGTCACACTTAACTGAAAGTGAGCGTTATGATTCCCCAAGGAACAAGCGACACTCATGAGTAAGAGGCTAAAGATAATCGGATGTCGAATTAACTTGGACATGAGAGGTCTGGAAAGTAATTCGATTAAGATGATCACCTATTTGGGTGCACTTCTTCATATCCACAAGGATAGTCGAATGTGTATGCCGATTAGGATCCGATATTTATTGTAACTAAGGGGTGTTACAATAAATAAAATTTCTTGTTAAAAATCAATTATGATATCTCATTGTTATTATGTTTATTTGCATGCTTAGATGTCTACATTCAACCCATTGCATATTATCTTGAAAAAGAATCAGTTGAGCGGACCAAACTATGTTAACTGGAAAAGAAATTTGGATATTGTGCTGACTGCCCAAGAGTACAAATTTGTCATAGAGGGGGATGGTCCCTCACTCCCTGGTCCTAATGACCCTCAGGATGTCCATGATCATTATCATAAGTGGGTCAAAGCGAATGATATGGCCAAGTGCTATATCTTAGCTTCCCTATCAGATGTTCTGCAACATCAGTTCGCGGAGTATGCTCATGCTTCAGATATCATCAAGGAACTGAAAGAGATGTTTACTGTTCATAGTCGCCCTGCCAAGCAGGATGCGATCAGAAAGCTCATTAATACTAAGATGTCCGAAGGAACTCCAGTACGTGATCATATTCTCATTATGATGGGATTGTTCAATGTATTGGATACCTTAGGATCCAAGATGGACGATGAGTTCAAAGAGGATGTGATCCTTGCTTCTCTCCCGCCATCGTTTTCCCAGTTCATAATGACTTTCAATATGAACAAGATGAAAACGACTCTTCCCGAGTTAATGAATCAGCTTACGGTGGCGGAAGGGATAATCAAGGGACACAAATCTGGTAGTATTAATGTGGCTGAAGGTTCTTCTGGATCTAAACCGAAAGGTCGAAATTCCAAGAAGAAAGGAAAGAAAACATCGGGAACGCAGAACAACCTGAGTGTCAATAAGGATAAGGGAGTTGCAAAGCCAAAGGGAAAGTGTTTCCACTGCGGCAAAACTGGACACTGGAAACGGAACTGCCAGGACTACCTTGCAAAGAAGAAATCTGCAGGTATGCTTGAATCTTTAGTTGTCGAGGCAAATGTTGCCAATAATACACCAAACACATGGTGTGTTGATTCCGGAGCCACTAATCATATATGCAATTCATTGCAGGGGTTCCAGATGGTAAGACAGCTAAATGATGGAGAGATTTACCTGAGCCTAGGATCGGAGGCAAGAGTTGCTGCCGTGGCCATAGGAGTTGTTCGTCTTCTTTCTAGTAGTGGTAGTAGTAGGAATGAGAGTTTAGTTTTAAACAATTGTCTTTATGTGCCGGATATTAGGCGAAACTTAATTTCAGTTTCTTGTCTTATCAAAGATGGTTATAATGTTGAGTTTAACTCATTTAATGTTTTTATTAAAAGAAATAGTTTTACTATTATATCTGGCATGTTAATGGATGGTTTATATCTAATCTCTTCTCCTAGTAATGTTGCTTTGTATACATCATGTAACTCGAGTAAGAGGAAAGAGCCTTCAGTAAACTCAACATATTTATGGCATTTAAGGCTTGGACATATTAACCTAAACAGGATTCGAAGATTGGTTCAAGATGGGCCCTTGGGCACATTGGATATTGAACCATGGTCTTTATGTGAATCATGTTTGGAAGGTAAAATGACCAAGAGACCCTTTTCATCAAAAGGGAGAAGAGCCAATGATGTGTTGGAACTCGTACACACTGATGTTTGTGGTCCCATGAATGTTAAGGCAAGAGGTGGCTATGAGTATTTCATCACCTTCACCGATGATTACTCAAGGTATGGCTATATCTACTTAATGCACCACAAATCAGATTCGTTTGAAAAGTTCAAAGAATACAGAGCTGAGGTGGAAAATCAATTAGGAAAGAAATTGAAAGCCATTCGATCTGATCGAGGCGGTGAGTATCTTTCTAACCTTTTTGGCTCATATTTGGTGGAGCATGGGATTATATCCCAATTGACTGCACCAGGAACACCCCAGCAGAATGGTGTGGCAGAGAGAAGGAATCGAACCTTACTGGAAATGATTAGATCTATGATGAGTTATACATCGCTACCGATCTCCTTTTGGGGGTATGCACTAGAGACGGCAGCATATCTTCTGAATTTGGCACCAAGCAAGGCAGTTCCTACGACACCCAGAGAACTGTGGACAGGCCGCAAACCTAGTTTGCAGCATTTACACATTTGGGGTTGTCCAGCACATGTGCTGAAAGGAAAGTCAAGCAAGTTGGAATCAAAATCAGAAGTATGCATGTTTGTAGGATACCCTAAAGGAACGAAAGGCTATCTGTTCTATAATCCGAAAGAACAAAAGGTGTTTGTTAACACAAATGCAGTTTTCTTGAGGAAGATTATATGATGGATTACAAACCTTTCAGCAAAGTTGTGCTTGAGGAGATAACAGATGCTTCTTCAGTGGGAGTAGAATATGCAATGGATCCACTTCCAGTGGGAGGTTCATCGTATGGTGTACCATGAGTTTAGTCGATGAGGGCATTCGACCGAGCGAGTGGGGGAGAATGTCACGGTATGTTTGTTTGGCTATGCATACACCGTGACACAGCCGGTGGGCTGGATGAATATGTGGAGCACAGAGGTGCGCGCGCATGAATATGCACGACTGAGCCGGTGGGCCAGTTGAATATGCATGACCGAGCTAGAGGGCGAGGTGAAGCTTCATAGCACGGAGGTGCTATGTTGTGAATATTCGGGGGCGAGCCGGAGGGCTTGGCGAAGCTTCAAGGCTTGGAGAAGCTGCGAAGTGTATATTCATTTCATGGGCCAAAAAAGAGTATGATTGGTCTCATGATTTGATGTTTCCTTTTGATAGTGGCAAAAAGGTAAATTTAGCTACTATAGGGAGGGGTCCCCGACCTCCCTGCTGCACCTTCGGGTGTAGCTTAATTGGGTATTCCACGGAGCAACCCGTGGGCCGGGCCATGCTTAGCTAGAGGGCTATGCGTTGGTTTC
>MVGT01002567.1:21828-35380 GCA_002174775.1 Macleaya cordata | reverse complement strand
GAAAAATAATTCATCCAAGTGTAATGAGAAAAGCTAAGGATTATTATCAATGTACAACTATGAATGTCATCTAATGCATTCTTAATAAAACTTAATGAGAACAGATGGACTGTATACCTATTCTTGTAAAGATATAATACAGTCAATCATGTTTTCATATTTTATTCCATACACGATGATAATCCTTAAGACTCCTAATTGTCGAGTATCCTATTTTGCCGTATTTAGAAAGCGGCCGGCGCAGTTGATGGGACAAATGACTATAAACCCTATAATATTTTAGAGTAGTGTTATTTGTACCGACCAAGTTACAAAAGTTGTGTCCAATGTTTATGTGGTATGGTCAATCCCACTGTCATGTAAGTTAGAAACCCTTCAAAATGAGTGCTATTTTGTGCACCCTTATTTAACGGGGGGTGCACATTCACTCCTCTTTCATTGGTCCTTTCATCTTCTTTGATTTTCTGTTTAATTTATTTTTCCAAACAAAACTGACTTGACCGTCGGTGACCCTTGGCCAGGCACCACCCCGGCGCCAAGGAATCTTCACGATCATTCTATTTTTCTTCCTGTGCAGATTGTCGGTGCCCAGATCTAAAATCAATTATGGAATCTACGGTCTACACTAGGATGGCTCTTAGTGTTTGCTAAGATCCTCAATATCACCAGTCTAATTTTAAACTATTTTTTATGGGGAACTAGAAAGTTCCTTTTAATGTACACAACTTTAAGGGAACTACATGAAGACGATCCAAAAGGCTGAATTTTTATGAAGATGATGTCTTCACATTGTAGATCATCCTTATTCTAATCCACATCATTCTAAAACTTATAACCACCTCATCTAAATACTAAACTTTCAACAGTAATATTTTGAGAGGATTAGAAGTTATACGTTGATGTAATTTTAGTGAGAATGATCTATATAGTGAGATGATTCTCATCGAAAAATTGTCTTTGGATGATCTCATTGTGAGTGCAATTAACACCAATGATTTTTTATGACGGGGAAAATCCTAACGGAAAAAACCCCGGGACCTAGTCCAGAAATTACCACTAAGAGTTATTAGAAATCTTACAACCGTTCACATCGACCACACGAATCCCCTCGTGCAAAAACTCAACCGGCCTTTCTTCACGACTCGAATCCACGAACCGCCTCTTCAATGGTGAGTGTGCCTCCAACTCAGAATCCTCTAAGTCTCACACTTGTGTACTTGAATCTACAAGCTTCACTTGAACTCAGTCAAGTATTCAGTTCACCGGAGCTCCGTCGGCGACCTCACCGGAACTTCATCGGTGACTGTAAAACTGTTAAAGTGTTTTGGATTTCTAAGCTCTACTAGATCTTCATGCTAGAAAGAAGTCCTAAGTTTGTTCTAGCTGAGATGAAGAACTAGAGAGAGCAAGTATCAATATAACTCTCAAGGAAGAAAGATTATGCTCCTCACAAAAGCTTGGAAGAGACAACAATGGAGAAGATGACAAAAAGCTGATATCTTGAATATTCCTTATTCTCTTGAAGCTACAAAGGAAATGCTTTCTTCTTCCCTTTTGTCTTTGAGGCTTAGAACCCTACATGGTTAGCTTCTTTATCTATATATAGTGAGAAGACAAAACATATGAGTTTTAGAACAAAAGGACCAAAAGGACAAGATGCCCTAGGTCCAAAATTCGCGCAGAAAACAAACCTAGAAGAGGGTATCGATACACCTCTAAAGGGTATCGATACTGAGCTCACAGGTGAGGTCTGTATTGATACTCCATTTCAGGGTATCGATACACACTGGGATATTTGCGAAAATTAGGTTTTGCAAGTTATTTCAAGAGTTCTACAAGTTTCCTAGTAACTTGCAATAAGTTCGAATGACTTTCTAACCACCTATGATTGTTGTTAGGTCACTTACCCGTACATGGAGAGTTCCGGTGGCGAGATTGAGTTCCGATGATGTGTTATTCGATCTGTTCTTGATGATGAATTAGTTTTGCTCGGAGGAAACGCTTAACCACTAACTCAATTAGGACAACATGTTGAGAGCGTTGTTCTATCATGAACATTGACAAACCCAAGTGATGTTTCAATCTCCCCCTTTGTCAATTTAATGACAAAAACCCCATACATAAGAAGTTTTCAGAAGAAAAACTACATTGCAATACGACTGTTCTTACAAGGGACTCAACACAGATACAAACCCTCCCTAAAATGAAAAAAATACAACCATCATGCAAGTTTTTGCAAAATTCACACAAGAATGATCAAGATATCACAATATATATTCAATTCAATCAGAACCTTAAGTTTTATGAAAAACTCCCCCTATCTTATGCAACTTCCCCATAGTAACTTCTCCTCCTTTTTTAATGAAATGGACAATATATATTCAATTCAATATAAGGTTCGTCTCGGACTTTGGGTAGTGGAAAAATAATTGGATCATCGATGGCACTCATCCCACAGATGTTATAAAGAACATCCGGGTTGACTTTTATGAATTTGCCCAACACATAGGTTTTGAACGAAAAGTTCTCAGCAACTATATCACGAATCTCATCAAAACCAAAGCGATTGTAGCATAGAATAGGCGAACAAGCCTTGGATAAGCAGTTCCCGCACCCTCTAACAGGTTAAGACTATGACAAATAGGCATAATATCACGAATCTCATCAAAACCAAAGCGATTGTAGCGAACTTTACGCTCTACAATGAGGGAGCGTTTAGAAAAGGATTTATTGAAAGATTTCAAACAAGTTTCTGAGTAAAACTTTTCTCCAATTACAGGACAGGTGACGGGTAACCATTGTCGAGACACACACTTTCCTTTAGGGGTGGTGGATTTTGAAGGATTAGTAGGTGCTTTTCTCTTTTGTCCACCAGCCATTTGAAAGTGATTTAGATAGAGCTTAAACAATCTATAACATAATCACTAAGAATGGACCTACAAGAAACCCTAACTCTTGTTGTAGAACAAAGATTTGATGAGTAAACCACAAGTATAAGAGGTAGGAGATGAGTTCTAGGGCACAAGCATGAATTCTAGGGCACAAAAATGAAATTGAAGAGATAAAAACACAAGGTAAACCGAGATCTTACCCTAGGAGGCTTAGCCATGGAGAGAACCGAAGGAAATTGACGAACAGGCTATCCAATAGAAGAAGAAGACCAAGAACTTGGAGCCCTCCTTGAAGAACCACCCTCTCTCTCTCTCTCTCAAAACCCTAACTTAGAATAGAACAAATGAGGAAGAATCGATAACACACTTTAAAATGGTTGAAATTGCACAAAAATTGAGGCGCAAAACTCAGTTTTCCCAGGGTGTATCGATACCTCGGGGAGCAGTATCGATACCCCTGAAGACAGATGCAGTGGGTATCGATGCAACTCATCCTCTGTATCGATACTGCCTGGAAAATTTCAAAGGTGTGTACAGGCACCCTTGGTATCGATACTCTCCCAAGAGTGTATCGATACAAACATAAAAATTTAGTGGAGTAACTTTAAAACACTTCTAACACAACTACAACTTCCTTTTAGTCATACCACTTAAGGTTTTTGTTCAAAATCAATTCCATAAAAGCGAAAGACTAGAAATACAATAAGTGTGCTACACTTGGATACATTTGAAGCGATTCAATCACGACCCCGATATGGGCACGCAACCGGATCCCTTAGCTGACTCACAATCACCAAGATGTGAAGGGAACACACGGTCACAATCGTCTCATATGAGTTTTAGAACACAAGGACCAAAAGGACAAGATGCCCTAGGTCTAAAATTCGCGCAGAAAACAAACCCAGAAGAGGGTATCGATACACCTCTAGAGGGTGAGCTCAGAATCGATACTCACTGAGGTCAGTATCGATACAGTCCTCACCTGCCAAACAGGCGAGGTCTGTATTGATACTCCATTTCAGGGTATCGATACACACTGGGATATTTGCGCAAATTAGTTTTTGCAAGTCATTTCAAGAGTTCTACAAGTTTCCTAGTAACTTGCAATAAGTTCGAATGACTTTCTAACCACCTATAATTGTTGTTAGGTCACTTACCGATACATAGAGAGTTCCGATGGCGAGATTAAGTTCCGATGAGGTGCTATTCGATCTGTTCTTGATGATAAATGAGTTTTGCATGGAGGAAACGCTTAACCACTAACTCAATTAGGACAACATGTTGAGAGTGTTGTTCTGTCATAAACATTGACAAACCCAAGGGACCTTTCACTATCCTTATTGAAAAGCTCGAATGAGAGCCTTTCTCAAGTCCTTGGATGACAGAGTTTTGACATCTATAGAGTTAGGATGGTCTCCACCGACAGTTATGCACTTCGTAGGCACCAACTCTATAGAAGTTCTCAAGTCTAAAGATAATTGGACATCGAAAGAACTTGACCAGTCCACTCGTAATATTAAAGCTCTCAATGCCATCTATGCTACTGTTACATCCGATGAATTTCATCGTATTTCTAATTGCTAACTAGCAAAGGAGGCATGGGATATCTTAGAGGTTACCCATGAAGGAACCAAGACTGCCAAGATAGCTAAGCTTCAAATGTTGACCACCCAATTTGAGACTATTAGAACGAATGATAATAAGACTTGATGAATTCTATGCTAAATTGAATGAAATTGTCAACAACTCTTTTGCTTTGGGTGAATCTGTTTCGAACTCTAAGGAAGTTCATAAGGTTTTGAGATCTCTTCCTGTGAGATTTCAAGCCAAGGTTATGGCTATCGAAGAGAGTACAGATATTGATACTATTCTTCCAGAGGAACTTGCAAGTAACTTGAAAACCTTTGAATCTAATTTGCATCATTCAAAGAATTCAAAGGACATAGCCTTTGCAGCAACAAAGAATGTCAACTTTTCTGATTTAGAAGGCAAGGATGATTATGGTGACAATGAGGAGCTTGAGTTTCTTTTTGTACAGTTTATGGAGTTTCTTAAAATCAAGAAAGGAAAATTTTGAAACATGGAATTTCATCCTCAAGTAAGAGTAAGTCATCAGGCAAGGCTCATAAGAGAAATAACAACTCAAGTAATGTTCAATGTTTTGAATGCCATAGTTATGGACATTTTTCTAATAAATGTCCAAACAAAAAGTCCAAAAGTAGGAAAAAGAATATGGTCACTTGGGATGATTCAGTGAGTTCAGGTGAGAATGAAGAAAAAGCAAACTATGTGGCTTTTGCCACTTCTTTGGAATCTTCTTGTGTCCACTCTGAAGATGAAATAAGTATGAAATCAGAAGATCTTCACACTGATCTCAATAGAATCAAAGAAGAAACCACTAAGGCTTTTATCACCTTTGTGGAATCTTCTGATGATCTCTTTAAAGATTTATATACTGATTTTGAAGATTTTCAAGTTACCGATAGGAGCAGTAAAGAGAACAACACTGAGCTAAGAGCTATAACTGCATCTGTTAATCGCTCTAATGATCACGAAAAAGATATACAAGCTGAATCTGATGATCTTCAAAGTGATAGAGAGAGTGATGTTGATTCTACAGAGTTGTACAAAAATATCTTTAAGAAATATAAAGAGTTGTCAAAGATAAACAAGAAACTTACAAAGAAGACATGTTTGTTGGAGACCGAAAAGAATGACTTGACACTCAAGTTGAATGAAGCAACACAAAAGGATAAGGAATATGATGAGGAGATCAAGAGACATCTTGATAAAATCAAGTTTCTTGAGAATGAACATTCTAAATCTATGAAAAAGGTAGAAAGTCTTGAAACAGAACTTACAATGTCAAAGAGAGACTTAACTTTGTCCAATGAGATGCTTGTGAAGTTCAACAATAGATCAAACAAGTTGAACAATCTCTTGAATGGAGCCAAGAGCACCAATGACACGAGAGGTTTGGGTTATGATGCATCCACAAATTTCTCACCTCCACAAGGAGCTAAGTTCGTAAAAGCTAAGCATTCTCAACCTCAAAAGAATACTCAAAATCATGTTGGTAAGCCACAAGGTAAGCCTAAAGTTTCTAATGTTACTAATGTGTGTTCTTACTATAGGTATAAGGGTCACTTGAAGAACAAATGTAGATTCTATATAGAAGATTACAAGTATTCTTAGAATATCAATAAAGATCTTCTAAAAAGAATCGAGTCTTTGAGTGATAAGGCTCAAACATTGACTAGAGATATTGGCAAGCTAAAGAATAACAAACAAGGTATGTATTCATTTAGATCAAAATCTGATTCAAAGAAAAGGAATAGAAACAAGACCAAAAAAGTTATGTCTGAGACAACCAAACCTACTCATGTGGACTTGAATCAAATAAAGACATTAAAGAAACTCAAGGCTATATGGGTAAAAAAAAGTGATTTGGCAAGTCTTGGAACTCTTACCACACACAATACTGATAAGTTATCTAAATATTTATTGGTTAGTGGCAGTGGTTGTACCATTACTTGCTTGTTGATGTTCTCACTCCTCTCCTTGTTTTGAATGCTTGTATTATTGGGGTAGTTGAGTGAGTATTCTACTAGTTTGCATTTTAGTTGTTTGGTATGCATTCTAGTTTTTGAAATATGTACTTGTAGAGAAGTTTTTATTGCATGTGTACATGACAGTTTGTCTTCTAAGTATCATACTTTACAGCATATCTAATTATTGTCAAATCATTTTTTAGAAACATGTGTGCTTCTTGTGTTTGTATTCTTATTTCTTTGTTAATACTGAATGAAGTGTATAACCCTTTGTTATTGGATGAGAAACATGCTACTACATAAGTGGTGGCTATTGATGGTCAACTACATCAAGAAGAATATTTTTCTGCAGGTTTGTGTTCTCATCTTCCCCTATTTTTTCATTGCATATCATTTTTGGGTTGAAAAGTGAGTTTTGAAGATTACTTTGCTTTCAAAAATTGCATTCTAATAAAAGTGTGTAAAGTGTTCTTCTTGTTGTTATTGGCTATCTTTTATAGAATACTTGAACATATAACTGATTTCACAAATCTGAATTGCTTTACTTTATTTTGATATAGATTGTGAATCTCTTTTATAAATCCACATACTCCCTTGACTGATCTATGAATCTTGTGCACATAAGAGTCTCTTGAGTAAATGTGATTTTATCCTAGCTGGATCATTGGATGGGTTAGAAATAATGCTCATGATTCATTGATGGACTGAACTAGCTGGTTGGATTATCTCTTATTTGGATGTTGTGTTTTGATGAAGTGCAGGAAAGATATTTTTTATATTATTATGAAACATCACCAAAATAGTATGCTCTCGTAAAAGATTTTGAGCTTGGTGAAACACCAAAAGAGTGAGTTCTCGTAATATTGTTGAACTCGGTGTTTGAACATCAAAAAGAGTAAGATCCCGCAAAAAGATTGGGAACTCGAGGTTCTATATTCTTCATCTTGACCTCATAGTGATCCACTTAGTTTCAATACGAGTAATTTCTTGGTTGTGTCTCCTCAGATAAGAGTCGCTTGCAAGTTCAAAGAAATATTGGGAACAAGTTGGTGATCTATGTCTCATGCTCTTGAGTTCCTCAAGTTTCATTCAAACTCAAACATAAAGGTCATTAATAGGTAACAAAGTGAGATGGTTCTTTCATGCTGGGTAAGGTTCGGATTTGGAGAAATTAGTAATATAGACAACCTTATCTTATTTTCCATTTAGGATAGTCTCACATAATGATATTGTTCTCTCAAATACATAGACACGCCATAATCAAGATATTGAGTGTTGTGATTTTCATGATTGAGAACTAGCATGGCTATATTTGAATAAATTGCTGCAATTACATGATTATGAAAATCTTAGTTATGATTATGCATTATATTATTGATAGACTTGATAACATAATATGAACACAACAAAAATGTCTACTTGCTTACATGGATATCATAGATTTGTTGAATGTTGATGCATGTTGAACCAGATTAAGTTTTAAGAATTAAATATTTCTCATGATCTGGTTGAGGGGGAGCTTGCATAGTTTGATTAATTGTATATATTTGTGCATGCATGCTCATTATTTGCATTAAGATAATATTTGAAAAATAAAAAATTATGCAATTTCTCTATTGGTTTTCAAAACCAGGATAGTTTCACACACGTTGGTATTATTTCTTATCATAGCTCTAATACACCTTGTAGCTAGCTTTGATAAATTTTGTGGTGTGTGAC
Source organism: Macleaya cordata (assembly GCA_002174775.1). Taxonomy (NCBI): domain Eukaryota; kingdom Viridiplantae; phylum Streptophyta; class Magnoliopsida; order Ranunculales; family Papaveraceae; genus Macleaya; species Macleaya cordata. The sequence goes on along the minus strand of MVGT01002567.1, from coordinate 27,219 downwards.
ATGTTTTTACTTGCATTCCACCATACATTTTTATTGTCTATCTAACTATCTACTTGGTTGAAAATTAGTTAGATATTTATTCTTATAGTTGGTTGGCTTATATTTGTGTTTTCATCCATTGTCATTCTCAGTTTCTCCTTGTACTTTTGTTATCTTCTATCCTTTGTCTATTTGTGACAAAAAAGGAGAGAATTGTGTGTTCTTGCCTTTGTAAATGGAGTATTATGTGATAAGAGATATATCACATAGGAGGAGAGATTCTTGTAGCACTTATCAAGGGGGAGAGTAAGCTTATTTATTATTTATATTTATGACTTCCATGGTACCTTGTTATGTCTTGTGGACATGTGCAGGAAACAAGTTAAAGGCATCCCATAGAGTTTAATGTCCCTATTTGTTTGGAGGAGTTTTGTCTTTTATCTCTCATTGAGTCTTATAAATGGGTTTTGTCACGAAATTTACAAAGGGGGAGATTGTAAGGTCCATAAGTTCCCTTATGGGTTTTGTTAATTTACATGTCAAATCAAACTCAATATGGTCAATGAGAGTTAGGAAGTTGTTTTCACATTTCTAATCATTTAAGACTTAAAGTGAAGGCGAGAAGACTTGTGCAAAGCTTAACTCACCACTATTAAAAGATATCTTAAGATGGGAGAAGCTTTGACAAAGGGGGAGAGATATTATCTCTACTCTCATTAATTGCTCTAAACATTCTTCAAGGTTTGTATTTAATATTTTATAAGGTTCATTGACTTATTTTATGAGCATGTGTAGGAAACAGGTTATTTAATACAATCCGTATTTTAAGTTTTATTGAGTTATGTGTAAGAAAATATGATTATAATGGGGAAGGTTTCTTTTTATTATTTTCTTATGTATGGTTTTGTCATAAAAATGACAAAGGGGGAGATTATTAGGTCCATGAGTTCACTCATGTCATATTTTTCGAATTTTGTGTCAAAGTTAACTCAAGAAGGGCAATGTACACTACAAAAAATTTGTGTTTTAGCGGGGTCGGTGGCATCGGTAAAAGCCCAAAAGTGGCCGGTAAAGGTCTTTACTGACAGTCGTATATGGCTGCCGCCTTGGTCGGTAAAGGCCTCATCACTAAAAGTTTCAATGAGGGATTTTTGGCCGCCGGTAAAAGTCAAGACCTTTACCGAAGGTTTTTTGGCCGCAGGTAAAAGTCTTTTATTTTGGTCGCCAATCTTTCAAAACTGCTGTCGTCATAGGTCTATACCGAGGGCTTTACTGGCCGCCAGTAAATCGTTGTATACCGAAGGCTTGTTGGCCGTCGGTAAAACGTTATATACTGAAGGCTTTTGTGGCCACTGGTAAAACTTTATTTACCGAAGGCCTTGTTGACCGCCGGTAATGTATGATATGCTAACCAGCTTATTTTTCGCCGGTAATGACTTATTTAGCAACGATATCTCTTGCCGCCGGTAAAACACTATACAGAAGATTTTCTAGCCGCCAGTAAAACACTATACCGAAAATTTTCTCACCGCCGCTAAAAACTTATATACCAAGGGCTTTTGGCCACCGCTAATAATGTATACATGGAGTAACTATTGCCGATAGCTTTAATTGGCCGCCGGTAATGTTTTTTTGTAACAACCTGTACTATCAATATGTTATTTCAACTATTGTTACTTTCAATGGTAATATGAATTAAAAACCCTGTGAATTCAAACATGCACTTTCAACCTACATTAAAAATCCAATTTGAATTTAGAAGTCTTTGTCTATTTTAAACATACAAAAACTAAATATCTTGCAATTGTTCCTTTGGCCGTCGGTAAAAGAAACACAATAGCGAAGGCCACCTTTGGCCGATAAATATCAGAAGCACAATAGCGAAGGCCACCTTTGGCCGTTGGTAAAAGAAAGTATTAGCGAGAGATTTTGCTGACTGTCGGTAAAAATATGTTTTGGAAAGGGGATTTTCTGGCCGCCGGTAAATATCAAAAGCACAAATAGCAAAGGCCACCCTTTGGTCGTCGGTAAAAATATATTTTAGCGAGGGGATTAAGGGACCGCCAGTAAAAGTTGGACGCTGATGACAGGCAACTTAATATTAGCGACGGGTATATTTTGGCCACCAGTAAAAATATATTTTAGCGAGGGAATTTCGTAATCGCTAGTAAATATTAGATGTTCAATAGCGAAGGCCACCTTTTGGCCGTCGGTAAAAATATATTTTAGAGAGGGGATTAAGGGACCGCTGGTAAACGTTGGTCACTGATAACAGACTACTCAATATTAGCGATGGTCATATTTTGGCCGCTGGTAAAATTATGTTTTACTGAGGGGATTTTGTAACCGTCGATAAATATTAGAAGCTCAATAGCGAATGCCACCCTTTGGCCGCCGGTAACAATATGTTTTAGCAAGGGGATTAAGGGACCGCCGGTAAAAGTTGGTCGCTTATAACAGACTATTTACTATTAGAGACGGTCGTATTTTGGCTGCCGGTAAGAACTAGTTTTAGTGGCAGTTTCATCTAGCCGCCGGTAAAAGGTGGCCACTAAAGCCCAGTTTTCTTGTGGTCGTAACTTGAGTTAGAGTTAGTGAGTCGTTTGGTTCGTTGAGAAGAAAAGACTCTAACATACTTAACTCACCACCGAAACTCATCTTAGGATAATAAGTGACTTAGAAACTCAATATCATAGGTGGTTAGTTCATATTGAATCATATGAGAAAGTACGGATGGTAAAAGATGTCAAAACCCCTTAAAATTAGTGTTTGGCTAAATGTTGTCAGAAAACCACGCTTTGAAGTGAAACTGTGACCTTTTGTACTGTGACTAAAAGTTGATTTCGAAACCAAAGCTGAAAAATAATGTCAGACGGTTTTTGGTTCCGAAACCAAAGTTACTAAACTGCTCTTTTAACTCCAAATGAGTTTTGGCATGTTGGTTTCGAAACCAAAGTATACTAAATTTATTTTTCAACTTTTAACACTCTTTTAAACAGATTTTGAATGATTCTAAAACCCTTCCATAAATATTTTAGTTCACCTTATATTATGAACTTCTAAATATTAATATAAGTGATATAGATCTAGATCTACACATATAAATCACCACTCACATGGAGTAATGTGGTGTGTTCTAAAATATCACTTATGGTGAAATATAGTTCTTAAACTAAAACAGAAAAAACATCACTCATTAGTCATTGTGTGATGTAATTCTAAATAAAAAAGAAACACCACCATACATGGTGTGTTCTTGATCTAGAAACACCACTCATTATACTAGGTGTGTTCTAGATCTAGATCTAGAAAATGAATAAACTACTCATCACATGGGATGTTCTAGATCTAAATCTAAAAACACCATTATAAATAGAATGAGTTTGAACTATTTTCATCAACCGTTCACCTTATTCATCAATAAGTTTTTGGAGAGTTTTAACTCTAAACCTCTAGCTTCCAAGCTTGTTATGGTTAAATCCTTCCCATTTTAAATCAAAATGTGAGTTTTGTTGCCGGTGGATTTCTGGTGGTTGAGCTTGAAGATTCAAGTTAGTGGTGAAATACTCGTAGAGTCGAGTATTGGTTCAAGGTGTGGGACTTGTGGAGTTCAAGTTGGAGATGCATCAAACATCGACTAAGAGGCAAATTCGTGGAGTTTGAATTTGAAGAAAAACTGTACACCATAGTTGATTGGAGCATAGAGGGAGTAGTAAATCATGTCCATTGAGTGGTAAATCGAGTTGTAAGTTTTTAATAACTCTTAGTGGATTTTCGCTTGACTAGGTCCCAAGGTTTTTCTCAGTTTGAGTTTTCCATGTAAACAAAATATTTTGTGTATATTTTCATACTTGGTGTGAGTTTGAAATATTTGATTCTTATTCTTAATTCCGCATATTAAGAATCGAATAAGTCAATACTCTGTTTACGTATTTTTGTTTTACTCTTTATCACCATTTAAATTTTAATTAGGTGATAGTGAGATCCTTAACCAAAGTCACATAGACATACAGTTAAATCCATTAACCGTAGGGTGTATATTGACTTTCAATGATGTTGGAGTAAATTGTCACATTTTTCTCAATGATCATGTGCCATAAATGTTGCTATCATGTATTTCTAAAGGCATGACAGATTTTGGATTTAGGCATTATGTGCCTTAAAAACTAATAGTTTTAAAAGTACTTAATGGCAATACATAGAGTAGTCTTAGTGAATTATCTAAAGGTGTTTTCAAGTCGATTTAGGCTTAAAAAGAAATGCGGGAAGCAATCATATCATGCATATATGTGTCGTAGGCAAGTTGAGTGGGAAAGTGTTTCTTAGACACCCAAAGAACTACGGAGTAAGTATATTCTGGTGATAGTACTTTCTTTTGAAACATTTGATTTCAAACTGAACTATACTCGCTAATTTTTATAATTCTAAAAATGATATTCTTTATGAGAGCCATTAGGAAGGAATGTGAGTAGGTATATTTTACATATTAATATAAATATTTATATATATATATATACTTCTGTGTATGGTAAATGAACTACGGTAGGCTTGATCCCAGAATCGGCACCTAGGCAGCCGCTATGCAGTTCAGCTTAAGAATGCAGTAAATTACTTCGTGTGCTTCATTTGACCATGTTTATAAGATTCATTAAATTAAGATGATATTTTAATAAACGTACAGTGGATAATAGTGTCAGGTGTTCTGACGTGTAATTAGCATGTCGAACTTCGGAATGGACTAAACTATATAATAGCATATGGGATGTAACTTTACTTACATGTTAATTATGATTGTTCATTGCATATTTCCTTATATGCTTTAGATTCTGTGATGAGGATTTGAGAAATTAAATTTACTCATTCACTTCTCAAATTTGCATAAATATGGATTATATTTACAAGTATAAGCATGTTTTGAATTTTTAAAACTTAAATGATGATTTGAAAACTTATATGTTATTTCAAAAACAAAGATGCTTAACTCTATAAAAATTCACCACTTGAGGGCTCGCAAAACCCTAAGTACTGCAGCCTTGATCACGAACCTTGAGTGTTGAAAAAGTACAGAAAGTACATATTATCTATGTTCACCTCAAATTTTATGTAAAACTCTCATGAATTTTCTTTTCCTCAAAACATAAAAATTTTAATCTAAGAAGTCTAGTTTAAGTAGAATTTCACTTTACTAATTTTGGATTTATATGTTGAGAGTAATGATTAAAACACTGCTGCTAATGCAAACTCTGATAGATTGTGCTCTTATGTTTGGTTTGCTTATTTCTGTTCTGTGGTGAACTCTTTGATACGGTAAAAAGTGTATCACTTAAATCCCTGCACTAAGTAAGATCGTTATTGAGTATAGTAGTAAGCAAGGGTCATTCCCGCAGAAGATTGTTCCTAATTTATGCGTTA
>MVGT01002567.1:7011-20491 GCA_002174775.1 Macleaya cordata | reverse complement strand
GACTTCGCCAAATGGTATAATTTGTCGATTTTTACCACGTTTTGACCGCTCCACTCACATTCCCTACACAAAACCAAAACACACTTAATTAATTCAAATAGACTAAAACAATTAGCTAACTAATATAAATATAGAGGTATTAAATATAATATATATTGTGCTTATCAGATTATAAGATTTGAAAAGTGGGGTGTTACAGGTCATGTCCAACATAGGACGTACTCGGAGACGAAATGTAATCACACAATGCATGTGTGCCTAAAAAATGCGAGCATCAGTGAGATACGAATGATGTATGCCCTATGCTCTAGTACCGCACGAAGGTATCTAAAGATTCCTAATCTGATTAAGGATGTCCCTTACTTTATATGTATGAAGAACCCTAGGCTAAATGTGATGTATTTGGAAAGAAACATGTAAAACAAAGGTGAGGGTAGAATAGAGATTTCATATCGAGTGAAACCCTACACACCCTCGAAAACAACACACAATCCTAGGCTAATGCAACCTAAAGCTATAAGCACGCAGAACCTAACCCTAGGGTAAACTAAGCTAGAGACCTTAATCTCTATCATTGTTTGTTTTTAGGGTTTGGCAAATTATCAAGCCCTTAGGCCCGACATGAGAGGATGTGGGTTCTTGGACCCACAAGGAAGAAAATAGGCGCTAATGGCCCGAGTGATGGTGATGGGCTTTGGGCCCTAGAAAAAAAGGATCTAGGCCCGAGGGCCTGGCAGGGATGCGGGCCCTTAGGCCCAAGCCCGAGAAATGAGCCCTTAAGCTCATAGCAACAGGTAGAGAGCGCGAAGGCTGAAAATTTGGGAAAGGAAGGAGGGCCCATGGGCCCACCAAGAAAGGATGGTCCCGCAGGCCCAAAATAGCTTATTCAGAGGCTTATTGAGTGTTTTGATCTAAAACAAGCAAAATAATCAAAACATTAATACAAGTCACTAATCATTTGAAATCAGCAGACAAGTAAATTAATGCAACTTATGATATCAAAACTTTAAATACAAAAATGGGAGTGCAAAAATGTTTATGCAAAAATGTTTTTGCAAAAATGATGAAGTCACATGCGCGATCTCAATCATGTTAAACATGGCAAAATAGTGATACTAACTCATGTCGAAAAAGATGTACTATACTCCGTGTGAAAAATGCCTCATTGTCACATGCTTGATCATTTCATGCATGCATCATGCAAAACATTTAATGCGAAGAGTTTCCTATGTTTCATATAAACATCATGTGGCATGCATGCGTGTCATAAATTATTTCATGCAAAATTTACATAAATCACGTAACATATGCTAAAAATCACATGATATGAAATTTACATCTACTACATTTTTATCGTCAAAGTTGCATGCAAAGTTTCATTGGATCATTAAAGCATCGTTACATCATCAGTTCATCACATAGAATATAAACTCAACAATGGAAGAGAACAAAAGATGAGGCAGGAATTATTACCTAGTCGGCACGAGCCTGTCGACCCGATTGAGTGGGCCCCACTCAATGTCCAAGTAGAGAGAACAAAAACTCTAAGGATGCTTTGCAAAACTGTTTTTACAAATAACACGTGAGAGAAAAAGGAATGGAAAAACAAAAATAAACTAAAACTATTTTTTCGCAAAACTGTTTTTGCAAAACTTCTTTTTTTTTCTGTTTTTTTGTTTTTTCTTTTTTTTTAAAACACTTTTTTTTTGTTCTTTTTTGAACAAAAGAAAAATGTTTTTTTTTTACTGTTTTTCTTTTTTTTTCTTTTTTTTTTCTTTTCTTTTCTTTTCTTTTTTTCTCTCTCCCCTTCCCTTCTTCTCCCTCACGACGTCTGTTATAGATGCACGCAAATTTTCTTTTGTTTTTTTTTTCTTTCCTCCTTCTCTCTTCTTCCCTTCTTTTTCCGAACTCCCCCCTGTTCTCTCCCCCCTCTCGATCTTACTTCAGCTCTCTTCCCTTCCCTTTCTCTAAGACCTCATCTCCTCCTAAAATCCCCTCCCGGTCGACAACAAAACAAAGAGAGGATGGGGGAGGTGCGTGGCTGTCACCCACGCCCCACACCTCCCTGTTCCTCTCCCATATTCTCTCCCATCTCTCCCTGTTTCCCTCTTTATCTCCCACGTTCTTTTCTTTTCTCCCTTTTTTTTTTAGTTTTCAAAAAAGAAAAACAGCACCCCACCCAAGCTGGGGTGCATGTTTCACACGCACATGCGTGCCAAAACGCGCACTACATGTGCGTGGTGGCCAAAATTTTATTTTATGGGTCCCGCACTTTTGAAAAAATGGAATTTGCTTAAAAACTGATGTTTTTAGACAAAAACAAAAGATTTGGGAAAAATTTGGGTGGGCCAATCCCATCGCGACACGTGGCGACGCCCAGGGATTAAAAACCGTACAGTTCCTCGACTGAACCGGTTCCATTCCGAGTTCGAGGCTCCCCGAGATTTGGTTCTCTTCTTGTTCCGACCTTGAGCCGAATTTTGGACAAGTGGAGTGGAATCTGCTTGGTCACATTAAACCAATTTTCATTAAATTATGCACATAAATTGAGGTACGGCCAAAACGAGTATTTTTCCAGGGTGTGCAAAAATTTGGCGTCTACAGTTGTGGTATGCATTGACATTGGTCTTGTACCTGTCATACATTGAGACATCTGGCAGATTTGTACAAATTTTCACTCAGAAAGTCAGAAGCTAATGTTGAGATGAACTTTAGTTACAACAGTGATCCATTGGTAAATACCCACCTGGAATTACCTGAAGCCTTTTATGATCTTGAAGGCGGTGATTTGGATCAACTCTTTAGTGATGGGTGTGTCTATACCAAATAGAGTTTTTAGTACTTTTGTTTGTAAATATATGTCCTCACTTTTCCATATATATATATATATATATATATATATATATATGTGTGTGTGTGTGTGTGTGTGTGTGTTTTTACCTTACTTTTTCTTTTGTTCATTGAAAAAGATATGGATTCCAGCAGTAATCTATCCAATCTCGGGATAAATGGTGAGTATATATGTCTAGCAGATAGTACCACAACACACACAATCCTTCGTGATACTAAATTTTTCACAACCTTAAAAATATTCAAGGCTAATGTGACTACTATCACTGGCACAACCAGCTTGATAGAAGGCTCCGGAAGAGCGAGTATCATATTACCAAGTGGTACAAAACTCTATATCGACGATGCTTTATATTCATCCAGATCCAGAAGAAATCTGTTAAGTTTTAAAGATATCCGTCGTAATAGATACCACCTTGAAACCATCAGTGAACACAATATGGGTATCTCTGCATTACTTCAATTGTCTCGTGCCAGAAGCACATACTCGAGAAGCTTCCAGCTCTCTCTTCAGGCTTATATCATACAATAATTAGAACGGTTGAATCAAATATCGTCATGAACCAGAAGTTCAATACCCCTAAAGCACTCATGCTTTGGCATGACCGTCTAGGTCACCCAGGTTCTACCATGATGCGTAGAATAACTCAAAACTCACAAGGACATCCATTACAGAACCAGAAGCTTCTGATGTCCAAAGACCATACATGTACTGCTTGTTCTTTAGGTAAACTCATACTTAAACCCTTTCTGACTAAAGTTGTAGTTGAATCTCCAATTTTTCTACAACGGCTTCAGGGAGACATTTGTGGTCCCATCTACCCTCAATGTGGACCCTTTCAGTACTTTATGGTTTTAATAGATGCTTCTACGAGATGGTTGCATGTTTGCCTTCTATCCACTCTTAATGTAGCATTTGCACGTCTTCTTACTCAAATTGTTAGGTTACGTGCACATTTTCCCGAGTACCCAATCAAGTCTATCTGACTTGATGGTGTTGCTGAGTTTACATCCCAAACTTTTGATGCTTATTGCTTATCAGTTGGCATTGATGTAGAATATCATATTGCTCATGTTCACACACAAAATGGTCTAGCAGAATCATTTGTTAAACGTCTACAACTGATTGCTCGACCTATGCTTATGAGAACTAAGCTACCTGTTTCTGCATGGGGACATGCCATTTTACATACTGCTGCATTAGTTCGTTTTCGTCCTACTGCATATCATCAGTACTCTCCTTTATAACTTGCACTAGGACATCAACCAAATATCTCACATTTATGAGTTTTTGGTTGTGTTGTCCACGTCCTCATCGCACCCACACAACATACAAAGTTTGGCCCTCAGCGCCGGTTAGGGATTTATTTTGGGTTTGATTCACCTTCTATTATTCGATATCTTGAACCTTGTCTCATCTCAATCCTCGTACCACTCAATTTGAAATTGAAGTGCAGAGGATTGTACAGCTCCAGAAGATAGCTAATGAAATGCCTGATGCATTTAATGATGTAGCAAAAGTGACTAAATCACATATAGCTGTTGTAAATGCCCCAGCTAGAATTGATGTCCCAGCAGAACGTATTGTCCCAGCAGGATGTGGTGTTCCTGTAGAACAACCTATTAATATTACAGCCAATGAGTCGTCTAGAGCACGCCTGAAGCGTGGACGACCACTCGGCTCAAAAGATTCTGTTCCCCAGAAGCGAAAATGCCAATCAAAATTTATGCGAGATAGCACTCCAGAAGAGGCTATTGTAAGGTCTACACCCCCTAAAATAATACCTCATGAAGAGATATTAACTCCAGAAGAGATACAAACCCCTAACAAGGGGAATCCTCCTGAAGAGGACCAGGTACCTGTGAATGGGGAAATCTCAATAAATTATGCTTTTACTAAAGAGGTGTGGAATCGCAATGAAACTATTGTTAACGATATATTCTCATTCCAAGTAGCTACTGGAATTGTCACAGATGATGATGGTATTGAGCCACACTCTATAGAGGAATGTCAACATAGAATTGACTGGCCAAAATGGAAACAAGCAATCCAAGTTGAATTGGATTCTCTTATAAAACGTCAAGTTTTTGGACCTGTAGTTCCAACACCCAAAAATGTAATCCCTGTAGGTTACAAATGGGTATTTGCAAGAAAATGCAATGAGAAAAACGAAGTCGTTCGCTATAAAGTGCGACTCGTGACACAAGGTTTCTCGTAGAGGCCTGGAATTAATTATGAAGAAACATATTCTCCTGTTATGGATGCAATTACTTTCCAGTATCTAATAAGTCTAGTCATCTCCGAAGGACTTAACATGCATCTAATAGATGTGGTTACAGCATATCTGTATGGAAAGCTAGATACGGATATCTATATGAAAGTCCCTGAAGGATTCATATTGCCTAAGGCATAACCACACCATATGTATTCACTTTGCCCATGCGTATTCATTAAGAAAACAGAATCTGGATTTGCTATCATCGCTGTATACGTCGATGATATCAATCTTATTGGGACTCCAGAAGAGCTCAAGAATGCTGCAGAATACTTGAAAAAAGAATTCAATATGAAAGATCTCGGAAAAATAAAATTTTGTCTCGGCCTGCAGATCGAGCAAAATACATACGGAATTCTTGTCCATCAAACAACGTATACTGAAAAAGTCCTGAAGCGCTTTAATATGGACAAGGCATATCCGCTTAGTACTCCTATGGTTGTGCGATCTCTCGATGTTAAGAAAGATCCATTTCGCCCCAAGGAGGAAAATGAAGCACTACTTTGTCCTGAAGTACCATATCTCAGTGCGACCGGTGCATTAATATATCTTGCACAATGTACTAGACTTGATATTATTTTTTCTGTAAATTTGTTAGCCAGGTTTAATTCTGCACCGACAAGGAGACAGTGGACTTATGTAAAACAGATTCTTCGTTATCTCCGTGGCACGACAAACATGGGATTGTTTTACTCTCGATATCCATCCCATAGCTCACAAATCCACGGCTATACAGATGCCGGATATCTTTCTGATCCCCACAAGGCTATCTCCTAATCTAGATATGTTTTTACAATTGGTGATACAGCATTTTCTTAGCGATCCAACAAGTAGAGTCTTCTAGCCATTTCTTCAAATCATTCGGAGATCATTGCACTGTATGAAGCTAACAGAGAATATGTATGGCTGAGATCACTAATTGGACATATCAAAAGCTCTTGCGCTATACCATCTATCACAGATATTCCAACTGTCATTTTTGAAGACAATGCTGCTTGCATATCACAAGTCAAGGAAGGCTACATCAAAGTTGATATAACCAAGTATATCTCGCCAAAGCTCTTTCATTCTCGCTATCTCCAGAAGAACCATGAGATTGATATCCAGCAGATACAATCCTGTGAGAATTTTGCTGATTTGTTCACCAAGTCTCTACCAACATCAACTTTCAGAAAGCTAGTCCATGGAATTGGTATGAGGCATATGTATCATCAAGCAGACTGATGTGAGCGACTGCTCAATCAGGGGGAGTACATCAGTGCCTACTCTTTTTTCTTTGTAAAGGTTTTGTCCCTCTGAGTTTTCCTTGCCAAAGTTTTTAACGAGGCAGCTTACGCGAATTCAACACTCTTCTAAGTCTTTGTACTCTTTTCCTTAGCTCAGGTTTTATCCCTCTGGGTTTTTCTTGCAAGGTTTTTAATGAGGCAATTATCTTAGAATGGTGGACATCCAAGTGGGAGTGTTATGCAATTAAGCAGCTAATAGGTGGATGTCCCACCATTAGCCACAATTAGGGAGCTTGATACATCATTGTTGATGTGTCAAGCATGCAATTCCTCTTACCCCTATATATATGTTGAAACCGTATTTCATTCAGTGATAAGTTTTGTACGGATGAGTTATGTGAAAGGAAGCAGTTAATAGAAATCTCCACTTCTCTCTTGTACTTATACTTTGGTCTATACCTTATAGTGTATAATCATAACACGTTATCAGCATGAGTCTTTGCCAATCTACTACTACAAGATCGAGTCCTTGAGAATTCGTGATCAACCCGAAGTTCTTGATCCACCTGAAGTTCTTGGACACATCACAAAATCAAAAGGTATAATCATTGTCTTTGTTTTTTGATTATGTCGAATCTAACGAAGCTGGAATTTGAAGCTTTAGATATTTCCGGAGACAATTATTTATCCTGGCTTCTTGATGTTGAGATCTATCTCCAATCCGAAGACCTCGGAGATACAATAATAAATGGTAACAGCGCGACCCCACAGAGTCGCGCATCTGCTTTACTTTTTTCTGCGTCATCATCTTGGTTCTACTTTGAAATCTGAATATCTAACTGTTAGAGATCCTTTGATCCTTTGGAATGATTTAAATGATAGGTTTGGCCACCTGAAGTTAGTCACCCTCCCCAATGCCTAATACAGGTGGCTCAACCTGCATTTGCAGGACTTTAAATCTGTGACGGAATATAATTCCGCTTTGTCCAAAATTATCTCACAGCTGAAATTGTGTGGTGTGACCTTCACAGATGAGCAAATGTTAGCGAAGACTTTTACGACATTTCATGCCTCGAATGTGCTCCTGCAGCAGCAATACCGAGAGCATCGCTTTAAGAGATATTCTGAATTAATCTCTTGTCTTCTCGTATTGGAACAACATAATAAGTTATTATTGAGAAACCATGCATCATGGCCTACTGGTTCTGCATCACTGCCTGAAGCAATACAACGTCCTCTTCTGGACATAAAAATAAGCGTGGTCGAAATCGCAATAGGGGTGGTTACGGTAATTCCAGACAAGCTCCGTACCACCGGAAGTGGGAAAATACAAATAATAAAAAATCGAACCCCCAGCAGTGGGACGATACGAAATCACACCATAAGAAGTGGGATGATACAGAATCGAACCCCCAGAAGAGGAACGATTCCGAAATGAGGCAGCGAGGTTTACCGAATAAATCTCGTAAAACTTATGAAGAAGTCTGCCATATTTGTGGTATGCATGGACACTGGTCGCGTACCTGTCGTACAGCGAGACATCTGGCAGATTTGTACAAATCTTCACTCAGAAAGTCAGAAGCTAATGCTGAGATGAACTTTAGTTACAACAGTGATCCTTTGGCAAATACCCACCTGGAATTACCTGATGCTTTTTATAATCTTGAAGGCGGTGATTTGGATCAACTCTTTAGTGATGGGTATATCTATACCAAATAGAGTTTTTATTACTTTTGTTTGTAAATATATGTCCTCATTTTTCCATATATATATATGTGTGTGTGTGTTTTTATCTTACTTTTTCTTTTGTTCATTGAAAAGGATATGGATTCCAGCAGTAATCTATCCAACCTCAGGATAAATGTGTTGGTTTTATATGTTTCAAAATGATTTAAAATAAAATTAAATAAATTTTAAATACATTTATTATTTTTTAAACAATCGTGCATGAATATTTTTTAAATGAATTTAATAAAATGCATGTTCACAATTCAAATGCATGTACTTTATTTAAAATACCGCACAAGTTAATATGCATGAAGGTTTTAATGGAGTTAATTAATCTTTTAATTAGTTAATTAAATGAGCTTTTAAATGTGGATGAGTTCATCGAGGTATTTCTTTACCTATAAATAGAGGTATTCTCTACTTTGGTTGATCATCGAAAAAACCTTCAGTGCATTTACTTAAAGTATTTTGAGTTCTTCATTAATTGGGCATTTTGTAAAGAGACAAGTGTTGCACCCAATAGAGGATCGTGCAAATCTTCTGTGGTTGGAACGAGTCCAGGCTTGGTTGAATCCCGGAGATAGGGTTGCCAGAATCCCTTGCACTTTGTGGGAGGCTTCGACTATCTTCAAGAAGCGTTTTACGCGCCTCCTTGCCAAAGATTCGAGTTTTATTTAGCCATTTTCTAAAAAGAAAATTCATTTTCTTATAATATTTACAACAATTTGAAGATAAGTCTTTCTCCCGAATGGCTACTGTAAACTCCTTTGGCGTCGTTTCTAATATTTCACCATTTGGAATGGTAGCTTCCGAATCAAGTCGATTTGATGGAAAGAACTTCAACCGATGGGTTTACAACATGGAGTTTTTCCTTAAACAAGCCAAATTATTTGACGTTCTCTCCACCGATTGTCCAGTCGTTACAAGTGATGGAACTGAGCAAGAAATTGCTGATCAAACTGTCGCTTTGCAAAAGTGGAAAGATGATGATGCTCTTTGTCGTCATCACATTTTGAACTCACTTTCTGACTCTCTCTTTAACCAATTCTCGAAGAAGACGAAGACTGCTCGTGAACTTTGGGAGATGATCAAAACCGTTTATCTAACAGATGAATCGGTCACTAAAAAGTTTCAAGTTAGGAACTACATTGAGTTCAAAATGGTTGATGATCAACCAATTCTTGATCAAGTGAAGGAGATACAAGAAATTGCTGATAAGATTACTGCCGCGGGGATGACAATTGATGAGAATTTTCATGTAAGTGTTATCATCTCAAAGCTTCCACCTTCTTGGAAAGAATACAAAAATAAGTTGATGCACAAGAAAGAAGATATGCCTCTTGATCAACTCCTACACCATCTTCGTGTAGAAGAAGAATCAAGAAGTAGAGATAAAAATGATGATATGATTGCCAAAGCTCATATCATTGAAGGAGTAAAGAACTTGACTATTTCCGAGAAGAAGATTGGACCAAAGAAGAAGAATTTTAAAAAGAGTTCATCGGCTGGTACTAATAAAGTTACCAGTCATAAGAAAAGAAATGGTTGCTATGTATGTGGCAAGCCTGGTCATTTCGCCAAAGACTGCAGAAAAAGGAAGAACATACAAAGCGAGAAGAATGACAACAAAGATGAAAATCTAGTGGCAGTGATTTCTGAAGTCAACATGGTTGGAGGAGATGCTGAATGGTGGATTGACACTGGAGCTACTCGTCACGTCTGCAGTGACAAGAACATATTTGTCACCTATGATTTGGTAGGTGATGGTGTCAACATGTATATGGGAAATTCCTCTTCCTCTAAGGTTGTTGGCATGGGATCAGTAGAACTCAATTTTACCTCCGGTAAAACGATTCTTCTCTAGAATGTTCTTCATGTGCCTGACATTCATAAGAATTTAGTTTCTGGAAGTCTTCTTAGCGCTTATGGCTACAAAATGGTGTTTGAGGCTGATAAGCTTGTCATAACCAAGAACGGAGTCTTCATTGGAAAAGGTTATGTTATATCTGGTATGTTCAAACTAAATACCATGAATAAGAATATTATTTCTGCTTATATCGTTGACTCTATTAACTTGTGGCATGGGAGACTCGGACATGTTAATTTTAAGTCTATCAAAACTATGGCTTCACGAGGGATCATTCCGAATCACAATACTGACATACCGGAGCAGTGTGTCGCATGCAGCAAGTGTAAGATCACTCGGACATCTTTTAAGAGTGTTCATAGATCATCTGATGTACTCAATCTAATCCATACAGACATCTGTGAGATGACTGGTGTTCAGACGAGAGATGGAAAACGGTATTTTATTACATTCATCGACGACGCATCCAGGTACACATTTGTTTATCTCATTCGGTCTAAGGATGAAGCTTTTAAAAAATTCAAGATATATAAAGCCGAAGTAGAAAACTTCCATGGTACTCAGATTAAGACATTGAGGTCTGACCGAGGTGGTGAATACCAGGACACAGAACTAGCTAAATTTTGTGAAGAGTTCGGTATTCATCACCAGACTTCGGCTCCCAGAACACCAGAACAGAATGGTATTGCAGAAAGAAAGAACAGAATCCTTACAGAAGCTACTATTGCTATGTTATATAGCTCAAGCGCTCCCTCAAACCTTTGGGGTGAATTACTCTTTTCTGCATGTCATATTTTGAATCGTGTACCTTATAAAGCAATTAACCAAACTCCATATGAAGTATGGAAAGGGAGGAAACCAAACTTAAGTTATCTCAAAGTTTGGGGATGCTTTGCACAAGTGAATTTAGCAATGCAACATACTCCAAAGGTTGGACCCAAAGGAACTGACTGTGCTTTTATCGGTTATTCCATGACCAGTAAAGCATATAGGTTTCTTAATCTTGAAACTCCACCACCACATACTATTATTGAGTCAATCAATGTAGATTTCTTCGAACAAATTTTTCCATTTAAAAGAAATCTAGAAACAGTGGGGGTAGAGTTGTCAAGTTCTCAAAAGAGAAAGGATCCTGAAGTTTCTGAGGTTGTAGAACTTCGAAGAAGTGTCAGAACTCGGATACCAAAAACTTTTGTATCTAACTTTGTCTGCCTGATCGAGAAGGATCCCACTACCTTTACCGAAGCTATGAGTTCTAATGATGCTCAATTTTGGAAAGAGGCAATTGACAATGAGATGCATTCAATTATGTCCAATTATACTTGGACATTAGTAGATCTTCCACCAGGATGTAAAACTATTGGATGTAAATGGATTTTTAGGAAGAAACTTAAGGCAAACGGTATAATAGACAAGTACAAGGCACGACTGGTTTCTAAGGGGTTCAAACAACGAGAAAGTTTCAATTATTTCGATTCTTATGCCCCAGTTGCTAGAATCACCACAATTAGGTTGATGATTGCTTTGGCTGCTATAAAAAATTTGATAATCCACCAAATGGATATCAAGATAGTGTTTTTAAATGGAGATCTTGAAGAAGAAATATATATGAATCAGCCAGAAGGATTTGTTCTTCCGAGAAATGAGGAAAAAGTTTGTAAATTGCTAAAGTCCTTATATGGACTAAAGCAAGCACCAAAACAATGGCATGAAAAGTTTAAACAAACTTTACTGGAAGATGGTTATGAAATCAACAGTGGTGATTCCTGCGTTTACAACAAATTTGTTGGAAACTGTGGAGTTATAATCTGTCTTTATGTAGATGACATGTTGATTTTTGGAACAGACATTGATAGCATTAATGGCACAAAGAGGTTTCTGTCTTCCAAATTCGACATGAAGGATTTGGGTGAAGCTGATGTCATATTGGGATTCAAGATTGTTCGTCATAGTGAAGGGATTGCCCTCACACAGGCCAATTACATTGAGAAGGTTCTCAAAAGGTTTAATCATTTTAATTGTAAACCAGCACCCACTCCATATGGCTCTAGTTTGAAGCTAACGAAGAACGAAGGTAAAAGTGTAGCTCAACTTGAGTACTCCCAAGTAATTGGTAGTTTAATGTATGTTACGCATTGTACTAGGCCTGACATTGCATATGCAGTAAGAAAGTTGAGCAGGTTCACCAGTAATCCAGGACAAATGCATTGGGATGCGTTGAAAAGAGTTCTTAGATACCTTAAGGGTACAACGAACTATGGATTACACTATGGAAATTTTCCGACTGTACTTGAAGGGTACAGTGATGCGACTTGGAATTCTGACCTAGACGAATCAAAGTCAGTGTCTGCCTGGATATTTTGCCTAAGAGGAGGTGCCATCTCCTGGGAGTCTAAGAAGCAGACGTGTATAACTCATTCACAGGCTGTCTCTAGAGCTCTCAGTGAAACGAGATTAAGCACAGACCATATAAAGTGTTGAGCTAAATACACAATGTTCTCTGAAAGGAATGTGTGTGTGATAGGATTAACTTGTCTACACGAGTTCTTCAGTTCAAGGTCCCATCCACTGAAGTTCTCTGACTAGCTTTGTTCTATTTACACTAAGTGAAGGTTCAAGTCCTCAGGACACCTTCATTTATGCACAATGCTTTCCTTAATGCCCAAATTATTTTCTAAAAATTATATTTTGAAACAAGTGGGGGATTGTTGGTTTTATATTTTTCAAAATGATTTAAAATAAAATTAAATAAATTTTAAATACATTTATTATTTTTTAAACAATCGTGCATGAATATGTTTTAATTGAATTTAATAAAATGCATGTTCACAATTCAAATGCATGTACTTTATTTAAAATACCGCACAAGTTAATATGCATTAAGGTTTTAATGGAGTTAATTAATCTTTTAATTAGTTTATTAAATGAGCTTTTAAATGTGGATGAGTTCATCGAGGTATTTCTTTACCTATAAATAGAGGTATTCTCTACTTTGGTTGATCATCGAAAAAACCTTCAGTGCATTTACTTAAAGTATTTTGAGTTCTTCATTAATTGGGCATTTTATAAAAAGACAAGTGTTGCACCCAATAGAGGATCGTGCAAATCTTCTGTGGTTGGAACGAGTCCAGGCTTGGTTGAATCCCAGAGATAGGGTTGCCAGAATCCCTTGCACTTTGTGGGAGGCTTCGACTATCTTCAAGAAGCATTTTACAAGCCTCCTTGCCAAAGATTCGAGTTTTATTTAGCCATTTTCTAAAAAGAAAATTCATTTTCTTATAATATTTACAACAAAATGGTGAGGATATATGTCTAGCAGATAGTACCACAACACACACAATCCTTCGTGATACTAAATTTTTCACAACTTTAAAAATATTCAAGGCTAATGTGACTACTATCACTGGCACAACCAATTTGATAGAAGGCTCCGGAAGAGCTAATATCATATTACCAAGTGGTACAAAACTCTATATCGACGATGCTTTATATTCATCCAGATCCAGAAGAAATCTGTTGAGTTTTAAAGATAT
>MVGT01003915.1:5808-32219 GCA_002174775.1 Macleaya cordata | reverse complement strand
TCATATCGGCTAGCTTTATTTTCGCAGGAAGTAGAAGAAAGTCTTTTCCTCTTCCTAAAACTAGTCATTTCTCTCTCTAGCTTCTCCTTTCTAGGTTTTCAGTATTTTTCTCCCTTAACCAAAACTAGGGTTTTAATTTTGAAGATCTGCAAGAGAGATTTCAAAAAATTGGTGAGGGAGTTTGGAGATCATCGTTCTAATGGAGCACCGAAAACCGTAAGTATCTTAATCTCTTCCTCGTATTTCCACTAGATTGTTATGAACGTTTTCTTGGTTAGATCCTTTCTTCTTACTGTAGATCATCGTTCTTAGTGTGTTAAATGAACATTATACTATGAAATCTTGTCTTCTTACTGTTGTAAATGAACAATAAATGGGTTTGTCTTAAAAACCCATTTTTGGGATTGTACTTAACCTCTATATTTAGTTCGAAATAGTTATTATGTATGTTTATAGATGTCTAAAATCCTCTCTTTCGACCCTGTTTTCATGTTTTTGGAACAATGTTGATGCATATGTTGGTTCTTCACACAGTAGGGGGTAATGATAATTTTTATATTTACAGTGGGGGGTTTTTGCAATTACTATATTTACAGTTGGGGGGTACTGATATTTGCTATATCATTTTAGGATTTTATGTAATCTGATGATAACAGTAAGGGGAATTTCTTTGTATTGTAACTTACTACTTTCACTTATGAATTCTTTTTCAATGCAGGGTGTTGGTGACCTTCCATAGAAAGAATGTCAGAGTACATTTTGATTGTTGCACACCTACAAAGACATTCACCAGTGGTAAGTCTTTTGACATTATTCATCTTGATGGTGATAAAATGGGTTTTTTTACATTTATGAAACATGTCAGTACTCAACTCAAGTTGGCTCCTGAAGTTGAGTTTGATTTATTGTGGGTCAAAGAAGGTTTAAGGGTGACAGTAGTAAGTGATGATGGGTTTTTTGAGATGTGGAATAAGTCTGAGGTTGATCAGTTTAGGTTTATTAATGTTATATTGAAGTTTAGAGAACCCAAACTGGTTGATGCATGTCAGTGTGAGTATACAACTTCTCAAGCATCTAGACCAACTGTGACATGTATAAGCATACCAACACAACAAAAAGTAGCACGTAGGGCTAATTACAGTCCTAAGATCATGGCTCACAAACCAGAGAGGCCTACAGTAGTTCTTAGGAGGAGCCCTAGGATTTTACCAAGTGGTAGACTAAAGGATGTTAATAGTTGTAGCAGAAGAAAACTCAACTTGGGGCCTGTTGAGTCTGTAAGACCTGCTGAGGGTTCAGTTGTGGATGAGCCAACTGTTACCTAGGCTAGTATTAGTGACAATGCTAACTTGGGTACTGATCCACCCACAACTGAATCTAATCTACACTTGGGTGTGGATGAGTCATATTGGCAAGAAGCTGCCACTCAGGCTAGTGTGGTTGAGGAAGTGGTGAATAATATCCATGCATCAATGGGAGAGAGAATCCAAACTGGTCAGTTTGAAGATTTGAGCACATACGATCATGTGGAACCTGAGGAAGGATATGTGAGTAGGGACTCAGAGAGCAGTGAGGAAGAGTTTGATGTATCTCAATATTTTGCTGACTTAAGGAATAGTGATGAGGAAGAAGAGGAATTAGAGGGTGGTCAATCAACTGAGAATGAAGATGAACAGGGTGGTGATAGTGATGAACAGGCTGGGAATGTTGATGGGGAGGCTGATGGTGTACCAAGGAGAGGGGTGGTGAACAACAAAGACCTAGGACTAATTAGTTTGATGCAGAAGTTGAGAGGGCTACTGACTTGTATCCTGAAAAGGTTGAAAACAATTATCAACCATTGATTCTAGAGAAGGGCATGGAGTGGCATACTGCTGCAGATTATAGGAGGCATCTTAGGACTTTTGCAGTGGTAAGAAAATTTTCTTATTTCAATGAGAAGAATGAAAGCAATAGGATGAGGTCTTTTTGCAAGAAGATGAGTTGATGACCATTCCACACAATGTGAGGTAATTGTAAACAATTTCTCTGAGTCCTTTAATAACATGATTTCAAAAATGAGATACAACCAATATGAATGATAGGTGAGATGTATAATGATTTGATGATGACAACCTTCTACAAGAGAAGAACACTTGCATCACATTGGGAAGATGGTGCATTAGTTCCCATAATACAGAGCCACATAGATAGGATGAAGAACAACATCCAATTGTATACATTTATGGCAGCAAATGATTTTCTCTTTGAGGTGTCTAATAGTGCAGGAACTAGATGGCAAGTCAATGTTAGGGAAAGGAAATGTTCTTGCAATTCTTCGCAGTTGAGGGGCCTACCTTGCCAACATATTGTATGTGTATTAGTCACAATGAGGCCAGATTGGACCCAGTAAGTATTCACTTAACAATAGATGTGTATACCTTATTTGTATATGATAAAATTCATTTATACCATATCTTTAGTAGTTAACCAATGTTATCTTCCTTATTTAATGCAGGTATTGCAGTTGGTACTATACTGTAGATGCTTATAGGACCACATATGCTAGTACTTTTGTGCCTATAGTAGACAAGAGTGACTGGGCAAGGTGAGAATATATTATTTACTTTATCTAATAATTTATATTTGTCTATATCTTTATTTTATGTTTACTATTATCTTTAGGGTTTTGACTGCTTGTACTTATAATTTGGGTTGCAGCCATCTACATTTGTGAAAGGTCTTGCTGGTGACCATAAACTTCCTAGGAGACCAAAAATAGCAAGAAGGGGGGCAGATGAGGGAGCTCCATCAACAAAAAGGCCCAGGATATGCAAGCAGTGTGGGAAGAGAGGGCACAACATCAGAACTTATAGCAGACTTCAACCTAATAGGGGGAGGGTAAGAACAAGAAGGGGTATTTCATAGTCTAGTGTTGATGTGGAGCAGAGGAGGAGAGTGAGGACAAGAAGAGGACTCTCTCAATCACAGTCAGGTAGAGATGCAGCTGGTACATCAGCCTAAGGTCAAGGAAGCTCAACACCTACCGTCGTTAGCAACTCTAGCAGGGGCAGAGGCGGCAGGACCACCAGTAGCCACTCTAGTAGGGGTAGAGGAGGGAGGAGTTCACCCATGCCTGTGCAAGTCTCCCAGAATCTAACACAGTCATTGAATGGTGGATTGGTTCACCAAACCATCCACCAATTAGTCACATATGGCTATTCTCAGCCACAACAGAGGCAGCATCAGTAGCAGCTGCACCAGCAGCAACAACACCAGCAGCACCAGCTACCCCAAGCTAGTAACCTAACATACCAACAACAGTAGCAGTAACAACAGCAACAAAGGTTGATTTGAGACCTCCTTTTGGAACTTTACTGAATTTTTTAGAGTTTTTTCATAGTTTTTTGGACAATTAGTGCATGGATTTCCTTAAGTTATATTTATGGGATTGAGAACTATTTATTGACCCATGTTTATTTTCATTGAAACTTAAGTTGTGTTGATGGTACTTGAAATTTGATAAGTGTGGAAGACATGTTATTTATCTTATGTTTATGGTGTTAACCCCTAACACTTTGAAGTTCTCTATTAAGAAGGGATACAGGGGAACCTGTAGCATTAGTGGTCCGGGATTGAGAAATAGTTTCCTTGCAAACTATCCTCATTAAGCCAACATCTAAAGAATTTAAATGGTTTCTTCCTTTTTTCAGTGAAAACCTCTATAGATAACATAATAGGAAGATGGTCAGAGCCCAAATGAGTCAAGTGTTAGAGCTTGCCATCAGGGTATTAAAGTAACCAATCAGAATTAGCTAAAACCCTATTGAGTCGAACCGTTCGAGCAAGACCTTTCCTATTGTTACACCATATGTAAGGATTCCCCACAAAACAAATATCGATAAGCCCTCAGTTCTCAATTATATTTTTTACAAAAAGAAACATAGATAAAGACCCAGCAGAGTTGCCAGATTTATCAGAATTATCAAGGGTGATGTTTAGGTATCCTATAATGGCACAGGGTTGTTGAATTTCAGTTCCTAATTCTTCAATGAATTTTCATTGCTTTTTCCTCTCCATGTAGTATGTAGAACCATACAGATGAGTGAGGAACCATTTAGACTTTCAAGGGATTATTGATCATATTTTTAGAATTATGAACAATTTCTATATTAAAACACTCTTTCCAAAGAAGAACAATTCCACCTGCCAGCCTTGAAGCAGGGAAATCTAGAAGTTGGGTAGACCATGAGTTCGAAGAAAAGTAGATCCCTTATGTTCACTCATTTTTATTTCAGATAAGAAAATTATATCAGGGTTATAGGACCGAATAAGATTTCTACGGTAATTTTGAGTATTCTTGGATCCACAGCCTTGGCAGTTCCAGTGTTAGGTTGCTCCAGCTTCCCGACATTTTTAAGAGCATCTTTCGCAGTGTGCAGAACAGTTATCTCCTCTTTCTTAAATTCCTTAAAGTCATTATCTTACAGATTATCCCCAGTGACTTGATGTTGATTCAAAGAGTCCTCCATGAGCATATTTCCCAGATCAGCTTTAGAATTAAAACCTTCTAAATCTTTCGAAATCGAAGTGTTCGTGTTGAGATCCACAACCAGATTAGAAGATTTGGTGACATGCACTGTCGTTGGAGAGTTGGTAAAGATGTTCTGAGTCAAATTATCCATCCAACCAGAAGAATGTGTGAAAGTACTATCCAATACTGGGTTTTCAACAAGAGCTCCAAAGAAAGAGAAGGATGGACCTGAGAAGGGTGGTTAGCCAGTTAGAAGCCCATGACTAAATATAGTGTTGTTAAGCTCCATTCATGGAGAAATCTCTGTAATTGTGTCAGAAGCCTCTTTAAACATATTAGATGGCTCAGCAATTAGCAACAAAGAATAAGCTTTAGAGTTAAATAAACCTCTTATAATCCCCAAAACATGTGGCGCCCTATAGTAAAAGTGGGGTATGCCACCCAAATTGTGTACGGGTATTAGATTACATATTGTTTAAATATAATATGCTATCTTTTAAAGATCGTCGCGAATACTTTTCAAAAATACAATTTTTTTTAAAAATACATTTATACACAACACAATAATTGAAAAAAGTAGTTCTATTACTAAATTGCACCGCAAGTTAAGAATAACTATTAGTTGAGGGGTATTTTAGACTACAAAATACTTTTGGACTAAGTGGACACAAATTTTAAGTTGTGGACTATACATACCTAAAAAAGACCCCTGAAGAAGGGTCATTATCCTATAATACTCTGTTATGAGTGTTAGAGTTTCATTACTTAAGAAATACATCGGTTATGAGTGTTTGAGTTTCATTACTTAAGAAACACATACATTTTTCTAAGAGAAGAGTGTTTGTGTCGTGTCCAGCGTTTTGTAGTGCTTTTAGTTGTAAATTAAGAAAATATCATCCGTGCCGCATGTGTATCCAATCGCCGCGTCCGTGTTTGTTAGTTCATTACAATTGAATCATCTTACAGTTTTGGTCCTTCTATTTTCTAAATTAGGCAACATCACATATGTTTTCGCTAACCAATAAATTAGTTATCAGCACATCTATGACACATACTTTCAAATAGTAATAAATAGATTATATATATTTGGAACTCATAATGAGTAGGCGCGAAAAACTTACATCCTGTATGTTTCAAAAAAAAGGATTTTTTTGACATCCTATAGTTACAACCAAATCATATATAATTACGGATGCATACCACTAGGTTCCCTAAACATCATAGATAACTCGACGTACTTGTTAACATAGCAATTGAATTTAAGGTTAAAGTGATACTATACTATATCTTGCTACCTTTGTACTCTAGGTTTGTCAAAGTTAACAAGTATTTCTTCCATGTAGCATGTTTTCTTATAATGTTTTATTAGGTAGATGTTCATTCTCTATCGGCGATGTTGGTTTGTTACGGTCTGTGCTTGCCACTCCACCATATCTAATCATTGAAGCATTGTTGTCTAGAAGAGTGCAGATGTCCTTCGCCCAATGCTTATTTTAATTTTTTTAGAATTACCTCTAAGTATCAACCACCAATTACCACTTTGTACCTCATGTCCTTATATATGAATAGACATCATTAAATTTGAGTAATTAGAGAGTAACATAAAGGTTAATAAATTTGTTCAAATTTCACTAGTTATCTATAGTTGTATATATGAAGTTAGGATTTTTGAATGGCCAAGTAGTTTGTTATCTAATTTTCAAAAGTATAAATACATGATAATTTTTAGAGTCCAAAACAATCTATTTATACCAAACAATTTTAAAAAATTTAATGTGTAGTCACACACATAAATCTGATCTAAGTAATGAAATTAACTATCCATTCTACTTAGATCATCAAGTTTATGTTGGAAAATATGACTAAACTACGATGCAAATCCGCAATCAAATAAATAAATAAAACTAAGTGTAAATGCAGAAAGGAAAACTTATCTGAAATGATCGAGGCAAGTATTAGAAACTTTGTCCTTAAGACAATATTTGCCCCGCACAGGTGCTGAACGGTCTATAACGACAAACTGACTCCTAGAATACAACGATCTTACCTTCTCAAAGTAGCAACACTATAAAGACTTCAAGAAGCGGCGAACTAATAATTGCGATGAACTCTCTCTCGAAGGAAGACTAAATGCAGCAATATGCCAATGCATAAAAAGTTTTTTCCTATTACCAAATGAGAATCAAAGTGGAGGTTTTTATAGATTTAATTGTGACCCTTAAGGGAGACACCATGACTGTTGGTAGAGACACAAAGTCTGAAAGTCTAAAATCCTTACGGTTATTAGTTGGAATAACCGTATGTCAATGTGACTACGGTTAAGGATTACACAATCACCAAATAAAAATAATATTGGTGATAAAGATGGAAACTAAAATCTCTAATCAAGAGTATTGACTTATTCGATTCTTTAACATGCGGAAACAAGAATCGAATATTTCAATCTCTTAATAAATATAAAGATATGCACAAGAGATTTTGTTTACGAGGAAACCCAAACTGGGAAAAACCCCGGGACCTAGTCCAGAAAAGAATCCACTAAAAGAAATGAAAACTTACAAACCGATTTACCACTCGATGGACACGAATTACGACTCCCTCTACGCTCCAACAGCTACGGTGTATAGTTCTTCAACAAATTCGAACTCCACGAATTTGCCTCTTAGTAGATGATGATGCGTCTCCAACTTGACCTCCGCAAGTCCCGCACCATGAACCAATACTTGACTCTTCAAGTATCACCACTTGCTTGACACTTTCAAGCTTCACCACCGGAATACCACCGGCACACAAAAACAGAGTTTTGGTTTAAAGTGGGAAGGATTTGAACCAAGTTCAACAAGCTTGAGAACTAAGAATTTCGAGTTTGAAAAACTCTCAAGAGCTTGTTGAGGTGAGGGGTGAATGGTTGATTGAATACTGGAGATTCAACCCCTATTTATAGTGAAGATGTCCAGCTCAATCCTAGACTAAATTATTAGTTCTAGGTCTAATGGTAGACACCATTATTGGGGATGAGAGAATAATCCATTGAGCCTCTCATCCCACTTAGAAATGTTTTCCCATGCTCAATTATCTCCCTGAAACAAGGCTTAGAGGGAGATGAGCAATAATGTGTTAAAAAGTTACTTTACAGCTCAGAAAATCGCACTAAAAAAAAAGAATCTGGGCGTTGGTTTCGAAATCAAGCCAGTCGGTTTCGAAACCAACATGTGGTTTCGAAACTGACTGATTTGGTTTCGAAACCAACAAGCTCCTGTGATGGTTATTGCCTTTTGATTTCGAAATCAACATGTTTGGTTTCGAAACCAAACTTCATCTGAAGATAGATGTGGTTTTGGTTTCGAAACCAAACTGTTTGGTTTCGAAACCAAAATTCATCTGAAGACAGATGAGTTTTGGTTTCGAAACCAACAGTTTTGGTTTCGAAACCAAACTTCATCTGTCATCAGATAAAGTTTGGTTTCGAAATCAAACTGAGGTTGATTTCGAAACAGACTTTTCCCTATATAAAAATACCATCAATGCAGTTGGTTTCGAAACCAAGCTTCTTGGTTTCGAAACCAAAACTGTCCAGATTAAATTTTTATCTTTTAAAACACATTTTATCAAGAACAAACAGTGTGGGAAACACTCTTAGCAATCTAACCACCTATGGTACTTAGTGTTCTAAGCCACTTACCATCCTAAGATGTCTTCCGGTGGTGAGTTGAGTTTTTTGGAGCCTTTGTAGATTTCTTCTCTTTCAACCGAAGTGAACCGAGACTCACTAGACTCTAACTCAGATTACAAGAGATCATCTTGAGTTAATTTTTGACACGAAATTCGACAAACATAAAACACGGACCTTTCAAAGTCCCTAGTAGTCACAACCCTTCATTTGAATTTAGTTAAATTCTTAACAGTTGCAACCTTTAATTTAAATTAATTTAAATATCCAATGGTTACAATCCTCCAAATTAAATAAAATAAACTATATAATTTTTATTCACAATTAAGATGGGCCTACAAACCCATCGATTTCTAACAATCTCCCACATGAATAAAAAATAAAAAAGATGCAAATGAAAATGTGGACATATGAGAGAGTACAAATGGAAAGTCACTGCATCGAGGTAGGTAGTTTTTGGCTTTGAACCTCCCCTAGTGAAAACTATCGGATTTACTGGCTAATCAGTGAACGTGATTTCTTGAACTGTTCAGCCTTTGATGTAATCCAAGACAATAACTTTCACACAATTTCCCTCCGCACAAAATTAGTTCTACGGTTGTGTTCATTTCGGCCCTGAACAATTCTCAAATTTATGAGTGCTATTAGAGAATTCAGCCTAATAAAAATTCTCATAGAATCGGCCCCAATTCTACACTCATATAGGTGATGTCCTATTAAGAGTACCCTGTTGTACCCCACTTGTAAAACAAGTTATAGGCATCATTAAAAGCAATATGCCTATAACCTAAACAATCGCTACACGCAACACTGACATCACATTATCAGAATGGGTAGGAGAGTCTCCTCAGTGCTACTGATGAGTCACTCAGAACTAGTTGTCCTATTGAACCTAGATCTTGGGATCTCCAGTCAACTAGGTTAGGTTTCCATTTAGGTGACTCGTAGATTTAGGCTTTATTAATCCCATTCCCCTCGATGTCACTAATTCTCTAGTTAAATAAGGAATCGCGCAGTCATAAAAGACTATTCACTAGAGATATTAGTTCATACAAATTATATTTGGTGTGTATTATACTATTTGAGAATATTTCTTCTATCATAATAAGATTCAAAACTTACTTAGTACTTCACTTTTCTGTAGCATAACCTCTTACTTAGGTACTTCACTTTCTATCACTTGAAGACTACGTAATGCCTACTCATTAGATATTAGGTCGGCCGCCCTAACACTAATCACATTACATATAATTAAGTCGACTTATTTTTTTTTTCACTTCTTAATTAGTCTTTTGACATGTCTACTACAGATTTTTGTTAGTATAGGATTGATCCATTTCCAATTACTTGCTACTTATATTATATATTGATATTAGTGCCATATTTTCAATATTCTCAAATACACATATGCAGAGTACCATCTCACGATACACATATGCAGAGTACCATCTCACGTACATATAAAGAACCCAATCTTTATCAATAATTGTACATGCAATGCAATTGCATTAACTAGCCGCGTTACTCTTCTCAATTTTCATTTGAGTTTTTCTCATTCTCCTCAACCATAACTCAAAAATTAATAATGAATGCATAGGAATTGAGATTTTGTTAATCCGGCCCCCACATTTCAAAGATATTGTCACTACTATCTAGTATCCCCACATTTCATGAAATCAAAAGAAAATATTTTGGTGAAAATGTATGAAATTCTCATTACACATGAACATGTAATTAAGTAATCATTCTGTTTTGATATTCTATTTTGTAGGGGATGTCATCCACTTAAAAAATGAACCTTCTACTTATTGACCATGTCTCAAGTCTAGTAACCAGGCATTGACTTCATATAAAAAAAAACAGCATGATAAGCATAGAGCAATTCAAGCTTAAAAATATGCCCGTAACAAATTTATCAAAATTTGAATATCATCGTTCTAGATTACTAGACAGAGAGCACACATGTCAAGTTTTCGTATGACAAATTACATCCCATTTAACATCCACAAAAGTATCCACATATAACTTCAGTTTCCTTAATATATTATTCCAATATATTTTATGTGGATTTCTCTTTCGTTGTGGGGACATTAATTATATGCTTAACATATTTCCCTCGTGAAATTTCAAGGGCCTTTTTCGTTTGAACATTGTTCTTAACACCACAATATTCAAACCAATATACCCTTGACCAGTAAAATAAAGATATTACTCACAACTTTAATCACACACACATTATGAGAATACATGAAACTAGAGTACATTTGTAGTGAGCATAAATATTTCATCATATGCATGATATTGATCATGCATTTAGAATCATCAAGCAAGTTAAATCTAAAATGATGATCAATTTAGTCACACAGATCACGAGGATCTCAAAGGTATAATTCAATGTGATGAATAAGTTACTGATCGATCAATATAATCCACCATTTAGATAATCACGTTAATTAATATAATGCACATATATATAAATATAGAGAGAGAGAGAGAGAATTTACAGCCATGACCCTTGATCACGGATCCAACAACTCTCTCCTTCTACACCCCAAAGGCCACAAATAAGGTTAGAGAGTTAAATAGGGAGTATCTCATTGGATCTCGTAATATATTATTGAACTTTATATGCTGGTTGAAAAGATGTGTCCCAATGTTGTGGCCGTTTAAATATTGTAACTCAGGGCCTCTTACTTCTCAGTATTACTTGCACCCATCAATTAATTCCAAATAGAACATACATATTAGCAGGGATTCCCATGCTACAATATTAATGGGACGTCTTATATGTAGTTAATTTCTACAATTCTTCATATCCCCATCCCTACTAAATTTACTCTCAAATTAAAGTAATAATTTTGGATACTAAGAGACTGAGTTACACTGAGATGATCTAGATAGAGGGTTTCCCATATTCCTAAATGTTGCTGAAGGATTTCTAACGTTTCAAACCCGCCTCTCCAGATATAAAACTAAGTACATATTGCCTGCAATTGGCAACTTGGGACCATCTAATTAATTCCAATCTTGATTGCTATGAACAAATCAAAATTAATTACAATCAACATGTGGATTGAACAAACCGGATCATGTATAATTACATGAAAATTTTACTTACAGACCATTTCATACACTTGAGATTGAGTGATCTCCAACATATACTACCAATAGATCATATCCCAAACATTAAGATAGATTAGAGATTTGCCAATCTCTATGACCCGAACTCTTGGTCAATTACATCTGCTATGAACTGTTATGGCTCTACAGTCTTCGTACACCATATTTGTCATGCCAAAATAATCAAAGGATATACCTTTTGAAAATAATCCAACTAATGGATTGTAAGCAATTGCAACTATTGCATGCTAACCAATCACATGAAGAAACACATCTCTTCTCAGACATACCAAAATAACTATTAATGATTTTGATCCTAGAAGAAAATAAGATCAAAGTACGAAATTCAAACACATACTTCTTCTGTCATGCACTCATGGATGATAATTAAAGACTACAGATAAAAGCATTTGTAAAGATGGAGTCAGTAATTTGAATACCAAGGGACTATCGTTCCAAAATGGAGTAACCGATCGGAACCCAATCAGTATATACTTCTCTGCTAATCGAATCAAAACCCAATAAATTGTAACAAATATGTCAAGCAAATTAATATATATATGAACTTGACCTTAAGCCAAACAAATCTATACGGTAATTGGTACACAAACAAATTTATCTGATTCAAACAACATATCTATAATAAAATAGAACAAATGCAAACTAAATATGGTAACATGCATATACAATTCACTTAAATAAAGCAACAAAGTGATCAGGGATCAGAATATGCATGTAGGTCAACATACACAATGCAATAGAACTACGAAACTGTTGATACAAACGTATAAACAGTAATTAGATATTAAAACGGCAGAGAACCTTAAACAATACCAGTCAAAAAACGTAACTCCAAAACGAATATATCATAACATACTTAACAGTACGCGGAAAAGCAAAGATAAAATTAAGTGCGCCTAGAAAATATTGTCTTAAGATTGTTGGAAAATATGACGAAACTACGATGTAAATCCGCAATCAAATAAATAAATAAAACCAAGTGCAAATGCAGAAAGGAAAACTTATCTGAAATGATCGAGGCAAGTATTAGAAACTTTGTCCTTAAGACAATATTTGCCCCGCACAGGTGGTGAACGGTCTACAACGACAAACTGTCTCCCAGGATACAACGATCTTACCTTCTCAAAGTAGCAGCACTACAAAGACTTCAAGAAGCGGCGAACTAATAATTGCGATGAACTCTCTCTCGAAGGAAGACTAAATGCAGCAATATGCCAATGCATAAAAAGTTTTTTCCTATTACCAAATGAGAATCAAAGTGGATGTATTTATAGATTTAATTGTGACCCTTAAGGGAGACACCATGACTGTTGGTAGAGACACAAAATCCCTAGTAGTCACAACCTTTCATTTAAATTTAGTTAAATTCTTAACAGTTGCAACCTTTAATTTAAATTAATTTAAATATCCAATGGTTACAATCCTCCAAATTAAATAAAATAAACTATATAATTTTTATTCACAATTAAGATGGGCCTATAAACCCATCGATTTCTAACAGTTTAGACTGTACATGATGAAAAACGACGCCAAGAGGTATTGCTAGAGGTTAACTTGCACAAAACCTTAGCAAAGCATATTAAAGCAACTAATTGTATGTTACCATCTAATAACCAAATAATAGAGAAAAATTATCGCCAGATAATAAAGGTGTGCATGAAATATTTAATTTTATTTATAAAAAAAGGATTAACATTATATTATTTTTATTATTATAAGTAAAAAGTAAAGGATGACTTACAACCTATCCAAACACTATACTATGTATTTGTTCTGCTGGGCCATTTTGAATCCAAATTTGTGTAGTACTGAACTGGTCTTGTTCGATCTATCATTGGATTATCTAATTTGATGGCAGCCTGGTCTCCACAGTAGATTTTATCTTCAATAAATGGTTCAACTGAGAGAAACTAAAAAAACAAATAAAAATGTTGAATTAGTATTGGTGCAAAAATAATAGTGTTTCTGAAGACTGTAATTCTATCAACCCGCAACCACACGACTCGTGTTTCCATGAGATTGTTTGCATATTGGTGGTGATCGATGTTCATCTTGTTGCACTATAAGAACCTTCTCTTAATATACAGATATTGCTTCAACCACCGTAAACACATAGTGTGGATTTTCTTAAAAGGCGTCTTATTAGAGTGGCACAACTCCACAGTCACTGATATTTGGTATCAGAGCCGAAGTCGGGTCTATTCCTAAGGGGGTGTGAATGTAAGAACCCGTACACCTGTGTGTCGGGTTGGGCATCTTGCTAAAGCCTTCGTATGGAGTTATGAGGACTGTACGTGGTGTGACATATTGCATATCACTTAAGGAAGAGTTGTGGCAATGATCCTTAAGTGTAGACTTCCTCCCTAATGACACAAGGACCTCTTGTGGGTGTGTCCAAAAAACCTCACACCTTATGTGTTTGGTGGTCAAGTGAGGATAATATATATCGCTGATTGTAGAGTTGCTCCATGGCTGCGTTGCGCCATTCTGATAAAAATTAATACCCTAGAAAACCCTATATCATGTGTTTTCAGTGGCTAAGGTGGGGACAATATCTGTTTGTTAAGAGATGGATACCTTTTTAATAATATTTTGATCCAACGCCTACGCAAATATTTTAAATTAGCTAAAAATTCAAAAGCAAATGTGTAAATACATATCTGACCTCTAACAAACTTAAATGAATACTTAACTCTTAGTATATGTTAGCACCAACTACTTTTTTTTTTGTTTCTCCCACAAAACTTATTATAAATTTAAAAATATAAATTAGTTTTTTTTTAAAAAAATTTATATTTTTAGAAAGCATTCGCCAAGATCTTCGAAATGAGACCAATCGGAAATACTAGTTTTTTATTTAAGTTGGATCAAAAGATAAATTTTTACGCTTCGAATTCTGCCAATAGCAAAAGAAGAAGTGAAAATCTCGACGAGTGCTTTCTAAATATATGAATTTTTCAAAATCTATTACTAAAAACTGTATGCAAAAATATTTTTACATTTGCAAAAATATTTTTGCACAAATAAACAGACTACTACTTTGACAAAGAAAGTGCAGAAATATTTTTGTATTTTTAGAACAAAAAACTATATTTTAACTAATTTGTATCCAAATTCTAATTTTCATGCTTCAAAAATAAAAACCATTTAAACAAGAAGCGAAGACCTCGAATAATTTTTTCAACTATAGAAATTTTGTCGAAATATGTTATTAAAAATATTTTTGCAAAATATTCATAATAATATTTTTTAATTAAAAAATATTGTTGTCTAATATCATCTCTAAGATCTCGACGAATGCTTTATAAATATATAAATTTTATCAAAATATTATTTTTAGTTTAAGAGATAATAATTTAATATTTAAAAACTAAAAATATAACAAACTTTCTCTCTCCTCGGCCTATACACTTTTATATTGACAGAAAAAGACAAAAATATGAGTATAACAAGAACTAAAAGTGTACCAAAATAGAATTTTTAGATATTTTAATATTAAGGAGTAAATAAACATATTTTTTTGGCAATTTTTGGTATATATAGCTATGTTGTCATTCCGTGGGGTCGATGGATGACGACAGAAAAGGCGTCAATGAAGGAGAACTTCAATGAATCTACAGGTACGTATAGAAACAATTTACTTATGTATATTTTACTATCTACAAGCCTTCATAGGCTGTGCAAAGCACAAACTTTTTTTATTGAAAAAATTTAATTTTTGTTATTATTTTCTTTGAATATTAAAAAAGTACTTTTTATTTACTTTTAATAAAACATATAAACAGTAAAAACAAATAAAAAGGTTGAATTAGTATTGGTACAAAAATATTATTGTTTCTGAAGACTGTGATTTTGTCCACCCGCAACTACACGGCTCATGATGTCATGATCGTCGTAGCGATTGTTTACATGTTGGTGGCGATGTTCATCTTTTTGCACTGTAATACCCCTCTCTTAATATAAAGATTGAAAGTCTAAATGTCCTATGGTTTTAGTTAGATAACCGTATGTCAATATGACTAAGATTAAGGATCACACAATCAGCTAATAAAAATTATAAAAGTGATAAAGAACAAAACAATAATCTCCAACAAGAGTATTGACTTATTCGATTCTTAATATGCAGAATTAAGAGCAAGAATCGAATATTTCAATATCATAAAAAGTGTTAAAATATGCACAAGAGATTTTGTTTACGAGGATACCCAAACTAGAAAAAACCCCGAGACCTAATCCACTAAAAGTTAATGAAAACTTACAAACCAATTCACCACTCGATGGACACGAATTACGATTCCCTCTATGCTCCAACAGCTACGGTATACAATTCTTCCACAAATTTGAACTCCACGAATTTGCCTTTTAGTGGAAAGTGATGTGTCTCCAACTTGAACTCCGCAAGTCCCGCACTTTGAACCAATACTCGACTCCTCGAGTATATCACCACGAGCTTGACACTCCAAGCTCAACCATCGAAAATCTACCGGCGCACAAAAATAGAGTTTTTGGTTTGAAATAGGAAGGATTTGAACCAAGTTCAACAAGCTTGAAATCTATAAATTTCTAGCTTAACTCTCCAAGCATATGTTGAGGTTAGGGGTGATTGGTTGATTTGAACAATGGAAGATCAACCCCTATTTATAGTTAAATGTCCAGATCTAAACCAGAATAAACAAGTTTATTTTTGAACATCATCATATGAGATGGGAGGTCATTCCATTATCTCTCTTATCCCACTCATGAATGTTTCCCACGCACCAATAAACCAACTAAGATATGTTTAGGTGGGAATGTGCAAAAAGTTGAAAAAGAATCTCTTTATAGCTCAAACTCTAACTCAAGACTCTCCAGACTCTAACTCAAGTTACAAATACATCCTTGAATTTATTTTTGACACGAAAATCGACAAACAAAAACACATGAGAAAACTCATGGACCTTACAAAGATATATATTGTCTCTACCCTAGCGACCGTAAACACATGGTGTGGATTTTCATAAAAGGCCCTGGTCCTATCGGAGTAGCACAACCCAACTCCACAGTCACAGATATTTGGTATCAGAGCCAAAGTCGGCTCTATTCTTAAGGGGGTGAGAATGTAAGAACCCGTACACTCGTGTGTCGGGTTGGGCAGATGACTAAAGCCTATATGTGGCTTAGGAGGATTGTACGTGGCGTGAGATATTGATCCAAAACCTACACAAACATTTCAAAATAGCCAAAAACTCTAAAAAAGTGTGTAAAGACATATCTGCCCTCTAACTAACTCAAAGGAATACTTAACTCTCGATGCACGTTAGCACCAACTATTTATTTTTTTTCTTTTGATTTTTTCACATCATAAAAATTGTCATAACTTTAAAAATACAAATTAATTTTTTTTAAAATTTATATTTTTGTAAAGCATTCGCCGAGATCTTTGAGTTGAGACCAATCAACAATACTTTTTTCTAATTTTATTTCTTCAATAGTATAAAACTATATTTTTAACTAAATTTTTTTCTTTTATCTAAATTAGATAAAATTCAAATTTTCATGCTTTTAAAATCAGGCAATAGCAAAAGAAGAAGTGAAGATCTCGAGGAGTGTTTTCTAAATATATGAATTTCGACCGATTAAAAAAAATATGAATTTCGTCAAAATATTTTTTGCACAAATAAATAGACTACTACTTTGCCAAATAAAAAAAAATAGAAAACTACATTTTTAACTAATTTGTATCCAAATTCGAATTTTATGCTTCAAAAATAAAAACCATCAAAATAAGAAGTGAAGATCTCGACTAATTGTTCCCAAATATATAAATTTGTCGAAATATGATATTTAAACAACATTCATAAATATTTTTACAAAAAATTGTAATAAATATAATATTGTTGACTGATCTCATCACGACCATTGCTTTTCAAATATATAAATTTTGTCAAAATCTGATTTTTAGTTTAAGAGACATATAATTTAAAGTTTAAAAACAAAAATTAACAAACTTTTTCTCTCCTCCACCTATTCACGTTTATAATGGTAGGAAAAGACAAAATAAGGGTATAACACTAGAACTAAAAATGCACAAAAATAGAGTTTTTTGATATTCTGATATTAAGAAGTCTTTAAATAGACATAATTTTTAACGATGAGATTTGTATGCTAGATAAACGGAGTAACTTTTATCTGAGTCCAGATCTTCTGTCCCACTTTTTCCTGTCCCTTTTCTGTCTCCTCTTTTTTGTCTCCTACTTAGCATTGAGACACATGTTCTCCATTTACCATAATTTAAGAACCATTTAACCGCAGTTAACCCTTAGTTAAGCCTGTTAACTTTAATTAAAAATTAATTAAAAGAAAAAACTGGTCACTAGACTGTCCTTTTCTCTTCAATTTTTTTTATTGGTCAAAATAAGATAAAAACTCACGTTTGTGTAAAACCGCAATTAAACAAAAGTAAGATTTATAAGCAAAACAAAAACCTCTAAATAAAAAAAGAAAACCCCAAGTCATGTAGAACAAAATATCCAAACCAAAATAAAATTTGGGATTAATACTTTTCGTGATTGAAAGAAAACAAAACAAGAAAAACTTAAGCAAAAACCGAGTTTATTTCAATATCTTTCTCTTATATCTCTTTTGCAATTATTTTTATTTATTTTTAGTATCAAGGTTTCTACAAAAATCGAGTACTCCTGGATTTTTTTTTTTCAGATCTGAACACCGAAAGAACCATAAAAAAAATGGGAGGTTAATTGGCCTCTTCTGGGAATCAGACGAGTTGCAGATCCAGCAAGGCCAAGAACATCCAAGTACCAAGAGGTTTTTTTTTCTAATAAAAAAATAAAAGGAGGAACAGAGACCGTTTTCTTCTTTTTTCTTTTATAGTGGTTAATTTTTGTTAAAAGTCAACAGTATTAACAAAGGGTTAAGAGTGGTTAGGTGATAATTAAATTATGGATAAGTAGAAGACAATTGTCTCAATGCTAGGTAGGAGACAGAGAAGGGACACGAAAAAGTGGGACAGAAGATTTGTGTAGTAATTGGTATTTCACAGTTTTAAAAATAGGTCTTGGGCAATTTCTTGTAGTAATTAGTATTATTATCTTGGTTTGTGTACAGAAGAGTTGAGTGAGTAGTGGGTTTATGTCACGCCCCGCTCACACGTGTGCCAATATTGTTCCTGCTTTAGCCACCCCCCGGGGTACAGGGTTTTGTTCTTAGGTGAGCCCAGAGAGCTCACCTAAAAACAAAACCCTGTACCCCGGGGGGGTGGCTAAAGCAGGGACAATATTGGCACACGTGTGAGCGGGGCGTGACAATTATGGTATCAGAGCTGAGGACGGCTCATCCTATGGGGTGGTGGGAGTTTAGTCCCACATCGCCTAGGAGAGTGTCCAGACCGTGGGCTATGAGGTTACGAACTGTCTTACATTGTGTCGAGGCCTTTTAGGTGAGCTCTCTGGGCTCACCTAAGAACAAAACCCTGTACCCCGGGGGGGTGGCTAAAGCAGGGACAATATTAGCACACGTGTGAGCGGGGCGTGACAGTTTAGTTGTTAGTGTTCCTTATTTTCTTATTTATTGTAGTTAGTGGGTATTGTTTATGTAATCGTTTAAAATAATTAAAATAGTATGAAGATTAATTATCTTGAGGTCAAGGGATCACTCTAAGAAATTGATATAGAGGGATAAGGGTTTTTTTTTTCTTTTATTCCGAAAGGGGTAGGATTTTTCACTAAGGACTAGAGAGACACAAGAAGTTGAGGTTTAGGGTGCAATAGCTTGGTGCAGATATTTGATATATAGATAATATTTGCATTAATTTGAAAGAGCCCACCTAAAGGTAAAATATGCGAATTTGCATTTATTTTTGTTTAGTTTGTGATAGCAAATATTTAATGTTGCACATGGATCTTTGGCTCAATGCCCCTCCCATAAATCTTTGGTTGTGGAAGGTTTTAGGATCAAAACTTCTCGGCCGTGGTATTACCGTTAAGTTTGTCCCATGTAATCCTATAATAAAAATATAGGTACGATGTTATTGACGGTCTATCTGTGCTTGTTAGTGGATGCATTTCCTGCGTTTTTTGGTGACGATGTTCTTGGTGGTTTCTCTGTGCTTCTTACATGTCCTCTTAAAAAAAGTAAATATTTAATGTTGCAATCAGACAAACATTGATCAAAATATAAAATTTGCAATAATGACGTACAAAAGTACGCTTGATGCAAATCATAATTGTCTATTAAACAATGCCTAACTATTAAAGAATAAAGAGAGTCGAGATATACAATATGCACTAGCGAGAAGAAAAAGCCCAATTTTTGGTGAGTTATATCACAAGGTTTTTTTTTTTTCTAAAAAGAAATTTTGTTCAAGGTAGTTTGGAAGTGAACAAATTTCTTATATATGAAGGTATTTCAGTAGAAGATGAAGAATTTTGGGTCATATATATAAGAGGGATAATATTACACCATGCTCTATTGCACAGTTTGTTTTCGTAGGGTCTACATAAAGATGATTTAAGGGCTAATTTTCAGTGAGGCAATTGTCCTCATCGTTTATATTATTATATAAAAAAAGCAGCTCATTCTAAAACTCTAACCCCCTCAAATTGTCGCGTGAAAAATAGCCAAAACTTAGGCATTTTTCTTAACCGTTGATTTTTTTATTAACTTTTATTAGGTTAGAAATATCAAAGGGACGTTGCTAATAACTCAAAATAAGTCCGTCATCTCCCTTAAACCGCCCATAAAAACGTGGTTCCTGTCCAATATTTTGTTAATTTTATCATTTCATGTAACTTATTAATTTGTACGTAAGCTGCGTAAGCATCTGTATATTTCAATGGAATCACTTCGTCTCTCATCAAGTGGAGACTTACAAATCTGGTTCTCTAAATTTATTAATCTGCAAAACAAAAGTTGTTGGTCTAGCTCAACCCTAAAAATTAAAACCCTAACGAATCTTGTTAGATTGAAGGAGTCTCAATTCACTGCTATGTATGTTTTATTTCATAGAATAATGCAGCTAACCAATATAAAATATAAATTTTTTTTTTTAAATTCTTGATCCACCCATCAATTTTTACAATTCGCACCATCAAATAATACAATTTGTCAAAGTGATTGAGGAAATTGTTTAATTAAACAAAAATAATATTGGGATCGGCCCATAAATCTATCCCACAAAACAAATTGAGGTGGTATCATATATGCAGGGCCGTCTCTGAGATTTGGAGGCCCGAGACGAACTCATAGAGATGGGTCCCCCTATATTGAGAGGGATATTGCACCATGGCCTATTGCACCACTTTTTTGTGTGGGATTCACATAGAAATGATCCAATGAGTCACTGACTAATTTATAGTACGTCAGGATATTCTTCTCACTATGTAGAGCATCATACTCAGAAATTAGTTATTCTAAAACCTCTAAACCTCTCAAATCATCCCTTAAAAGAATAGTCAAATTTAAACATCTATTTTTATTGCTGATTTTCGATGAAAGTTAATGGGGTTAGAAATTATAGAATGGGCTAAGTTTTGAATTTGATAATCTATATATGAGGAATGTGTTGCAGTTGCTGCTTAATTAAGGGCCCAAGCACTAGCTACGACGCGTACGTACAAAAGTGCAAATAGAGAGAAAGAGTTAAAAAGATTTTTACTCAAGAAGACAATAACTAGGAGAGAGAGAGAGAGAGAGAGAGAGAGAGAGAGAGAGAGAGGAGTAGATTATTTTAGGAGAGAGATGAATCAATTAGGTGAAGAAGAATAGAAAGAAGATTAGGATTTTTACGTTTATGAAGACGTGGCAACTGAAGGTGAATGAGCCAATTTTTCATTTTATTGAGGAAAATGGTATTAGGACAGAAGGAAATGGAGAGAAAACTAAAACAGAATGGTTGTGAGGCCAGTTCCATACAATCCAAGGGCTGAAATTTGGTGCGCATGTTCTCCTCACCATGTAGATCATTCTCACAAAAAATCAACCCATTCTAAAACTTATAAGCCCATCAAAAGTTATTTGGAAGTCTTCAATGTTGATTTTTAATCAACTTCTAATCAATTTTTTATAGGATTATAAATTTTAGAATGAGCTGATTTTTTGTAATGATGATCGGGCAAGGAAAACATCCTCACCATATTTTAGCCCTTGGATCAAATCCAATGGGTCCCCACAACCATTCAGTTTGGGTTTTCTCTCAATTTCCTTATGTCCCAATAGCACCAATATTTTCTTAATGGGTTGGTCTCTCGGTAAACACGTGACTCTTTGCTGTTAATATTTTAAGTCTAAGAAATAATGTAATGAGAAAACTTTTGTTGTAACCATTAATATTTATAACACATATAAAGGGTCTTCTCATTTTTTTGGGGCCCTTGAAATGTGGGGGCCCAAGGCGGCCGCCTTAGTTGCCTTGGGCCAGAACCGGCCCTGCGCAGGGCCGTCTCTGAGATTTGGAGGCCCGAGGCGAACTCATAAAGATGGGTCCCCCTATATTGAGAGGGATATTGTACCATGGCCTATTGCACCACTTTTTTGTGTGGGATTCACACAGAAATGATCCAATAAGTCAATGACTAATTTATAGTACGTCAAGATATTCTTCTCACTATGTAGAGCATCATACTCAGGAATTAGTTATTCTAAAACCTCTAAACCTCTCAAATCATCCCTTAAAAAAATAGTCAAATTTAAACATCTATTTTTATTGTTGATTTTCGATGAACGTTTAATGGGGTTAGAAATTATAGAATGGGCTAAGTTTTGAATATGATAATCTATATATAAGGAATGTGTTGCAGTTGCTGCTTAATTAAGGGCCCAAGCACTAGCTACGACGCCTACGTGCAAAAGTGCAAATAGAGAGAAAGAGTTAAAAAGATTTTTACTCAAGAAGACAATAACTAGGAGAGAGAGAGAGAGAGAGAGAGAGAGAGGAGTAGATTATTTTGGGAGAGAGATGAATCAATTAGGTGAAGAAAAATAGAAAGAAGATTAGGATTTTTACGTTTATGAAGACGTAGCAACCGAAGGTGAACGGACCAATTTTTCATTTTATTGAGGAAAATGATATTAGGACAAAAGAAAATGGAGAGAAAACTAAAATAGAATGGTTGTGAGGCCAGTTCCATACAATCCAAGAGCTGAAATTTGGTGAGCATGTTCTCCTCACCATGTAGATCATTCTCACAAAAAATCAGCCCATTCTAAAACTTATAAACCTATCAAAAGTTATTTGGAAGTCTTCACTGTTGATTTTCAATCAACTTCCAATCAATTTTTTATAGGATTATAAATTTTAGAATGAGCTGATTTTTTGTAATGATGATCTGGCAAGGAAAACATCCTCACCAAATTTTAGCCCTTGGATCAAATCCAATGGGTCCCCACAACCATTCAGTTTGGGTTTTCTCTCAATTTCCTTATGTCCCAATAGCACCAATATTTTCTTAATGGGTTGGTCTCTCGGTAAACACGTGACTCTTTGCTCGTAATATTTTAAGTCTAAGAAATAATGTAATGAGAAAACTTTTGTTGTAACCATTAATACCTATAACACATATAAAGGGTCTTCTCATTTTTTTGGGGCCCTTGAAATGTGGGGGCCCAAGTCGGCTGCCTTGGTTGCCTTGGGCCAGAGCCGGCCCTGCATATATCCACCACTTATCGTGTGTTTGTAGACCCTATCTATATCTATACTATATTACTATAGCTGAAGTGTCTGATGTGGCGCCTCTGTTAACGACGTGACATTCTCTATTCTCAGAGTGCCACATCATAAGAAGACATCCATGTCACCGTCTTTATTAGTAATCAATTCTAAAAATAAATGTCGCATTAATATATTTCCTTTTAATTAACTTTTCATTAATTTTTACAATTCCAATTATATAAATTCTAATTAATTAAAATTTTCCTATCCATTAATGTTTCTTCTCCTTTCTCTATTTCACAACGGATGAAATGTAGCAAATCTATTACTAGATTCATTCGAATTTTTTTAATTATTCTCTTCATCCCCAAAATCTCCCTTATATTTATTAGTAATCAATTCTAAAAATAAATGCCACATTAATATCTTTCCTTTTAATTAAATTTTCATTAAATTTTACAATTCCAATTATATAAATTTTAATTAATTAAAATTTTCCTATCCATTAATGTTTCTACTCCTTTCTCTATTTCACAACGGATGAAATGTATCAGCTCTATTCCTAGATTCATTCGAATTTTTTTTATTTATTCTCTTCATCCCCAAAATCTCCCTTAATACTATTTTCAAATTAAGACTAATTAATAATAATTAATCATATGATGCCTTATTAACGCCTCCATTAGTTTTCCATTCTCTCTGTCCACATACTATTTCTACTATATCTCATTAAATTTCATTTTACATTAACGGCTCTTTAAAGAACCATTGATCTCTAAGAAATCAATTGCTGCCAATACGTTTCAAATATCTCCTCACCTTTTCACCAACATTAATCTCAATTAATTACTTTAATGCATTTTAAATACCAATTTACCAGTACTTAAAAACATTTGGTTTGATTCATCTTATTTAAACTCTTCACTTTATATAATCGAATATATATATACGGGTTGAATGGAACAAGGTGGTGAAGCAAGCTTGATGAAGACGAAACTGATTTTAACCTAGACATCGATGACAACCAAGCTGAGTAAATTGATCTAGATGATAATAGTGATGATGAGGTATTACTTTGTAACTTATTAGTGATTGAGGTGTTGGAGGTGTTTGATAGAATAATATGGTATGCATAGAATCAAATTGTGAATACTGGTTCTCCTTTGAAGAATCATGGTTGTTGATCTCCTTCTCTTCCAAAGCAATCAAAATTTTTCAAACCAAGATGAGTGTAGTAGTAATGGTTAAGTAGATCTAGATTGTTTCTACAAACATCCAGATCTGAATCCCCTCTAATCCATGGCCTTTAACACCAACCCAAACCCTCCCCAGAATGCTTTTATCATCATAGACAGGAAAAATTTTTCTTTTCACACCCAATCCTTTAGGACACGAAATCATATAATTCTCACAGAAGCCAGCAAGAACAGGAAATCTTTTGGTGCTTTAACAGAGAAGATAGCCACTGAACTCAAGGACATCCTAATTGAAGCAATCAAAAGTGGACCAGAAGGGAACGACTTGTGGAAGCTCTCTGATGCTCCGGCATGGTGTATCATTCAAAAACAGAAGAACGGCAGGGGACCCTACCTTCATATGACTTTATCCCGCCTTGATGGCAGAGGTGTCCTCTGTAATTTCTATATTCCTCCGGGCAATTTCTGTGAAGGATGGACGAAGCTAGCGACAGCTCTGTGTGACATGATCCCCAAAATCTCTGTAAGGAACTCACAACCCACTAATTACACCAAACCCACCGGACCACACCACCAATCAAACCCCTCTGCCCAAACAGCGCAAGCCAGGCCTCCTCCAAAATTCACATACCCATGCGACAGAGCATCCTACAATTTATCCATTACCACATCATCATACCGATCCAAACATACCGTCACAGTTAGGACCCTACCTGAACCCTTTGTTCGGCCGGAACTACACACTAGATGGGAAGATGCATTTTTATGCATTTCATCAATCACTATTACCTCATGGGATGAAGCCGGGGATTCCATTGCACACGCACTAGTATCAAACTCCCAATTTGATCTGCTACCGCTTGACGATTACTGTGCAATCGCTTTTATTGGATCACAATCTACGAAATCTAGAATTGGAAAAAATCTCAAAATCCCTTTCAAAGGTGATGCGATAACAATAGAAAAGTGGTCATCAACACAGTTGAAGCTCAAGAATCCACATGTAAATCAGCACTACAAGATTGCTTTCTATGGTGTCCCGCACAGATATTGGTCCTGCGAGCTCATTAATCAGCTGTCTTCTTTCTGTGGGGAACTTGCATCCATCTCCCATGAAACCAGGGAGTTGATCGATATATCTGCCATCAGAGTGGTGATAAAAAATACACAAGGCATCAATTCAATACCGAGATGGATCGATCTCAACACTCCAGATGGGAATTTTGGAACTGCTGTGCAAATTGATTTCAATCAACCACTTGACCCATTCTGGGACCGGCATCTAATCTCCGTTATGTCGTCCGATGTATCCTCCGACGAGCAAAGTTCAGCAGGAAGTTGTAAATCATCGTTAGGCAAACGAAAATCGGATTTGGGTTCTAACCCAGACCCGAAAAAATCGAAACAATCCAAGGAAATTTTTGACCGTTATCATCAACGACATAATGCATCGAATACTGAATCTCATCACTCACATGGGCAGACCAGACCTGACAACCGTCCTCCATCTAATTCAAAAGGATTTAGAAGTTCAAGAACCAAGGGGGGCCACACACAAACCAAGAAATGGGC
The DNA here is from genome assembly GCA_002174775.1 of Macleaya cordata. NCBI lineage: Eukaryota > Viridiplantae > Streptophyta > Magnoliopsida > Ranunculales > Papaveraceae > Macleaya > Macleaya cordata. Next base: position 6,483 of record MVGT01003915.1, on the reverse strand, counting down.
ACCTAAGAGGGTGATGGTCACCCCTACTCACACTAATGATTCGGTGCACCAATCACATGCCATGGCAGCACCTTCAAGAAGTCAAACTGCAAAAGAACAGAGCACCACACCAGTTGACTCGATAAATCAACCACAAAAACCAGGTAGACCTTTTAGGATGTCGGTCCAGGATGATGAGATGGACCTACACGATCAGGAACACTTTACATTGAACCAGTCAAACACAGCTCTATTACACTCAAATTTTTCTGTTGGCCATGTGGTCATATCTAATCCAGCCTTACAACTTCCTAGACACGTTACTTTCGTACTACCACAGGCTGCACCCTTCCCAACACCATGGCACCCCCCTCTATGGCCTACCACACATAGGAATTCTTTTTGCCAAAAAGATCACACCCACTCACATACCCCAAACATTAACTGTCTAGAACAACCCACTGGATGTCTCCCACACTTTAACATACCGACCAACTCTCCCCCATTGTCATAGACCTCGACAGTAGAACACCTTACCGTAAATCTAACCCAACACCAATTAGTCTGGTTGCATAAGGAAATCTCATGCCTCATCGACTTGGGTAATGAATCAGGAATATCTTTCTCGGTCAATCGTAACCTCTCATTCACCGTCTTATCCAAACTATTATTAGCGGACGGTCCGGTTGACAAAAT
>MVGT01003180.1:27439-51089 GCA_002174775.1 Macleaya cordata | reverse complement strand
TAGGATGGTAAGTGACTTAGAACACTAAGTACCATAGGTGGTTAGATTGCTAAGAGTGTTTCCCACACTATTTGTTCTTAATAAAATGTGTTTTAAAAGATAAAAATTTAATCTGGACAGTTTTGGTTTCGAAACCAAGAAGCTTGGTTTCAAAACCAACTGCATTAATGGTGTTATTTTTATATAGGAAAAAGTCTGTTTCGAAATCAACCTCTGTTTGATTTCGAAACCAAACTTTATCTGATGACAGATGAAGTTTGGTTTCGAAACCAAAACTGTTGGTTTCGAAACCAAAACTCATCTGTCTTCAGATGAATTTTGGTTTCGAAACCAAACAGTTTGGTTTCGAAACCAAAACCACATCTATCTTCAGATGAAGTTTGGTTTCGAAACCAACCTGTTGATTTCGAAACCAAAAGACAATAACCATCACAGGTACTTGTTGGTTTCGAAACCAAATCAGGTCAGTTTCGAAACCACATGTTGGTTTCGAAACCGACTGGCTTGATTTCGAAACCAACGCCCAGATTCGTTTTTCTAGTGCGATTTTCTGAGCTGTAAAGTAACTTTTTAACACATTATTGCTCATCTCCCTCTAAGCCTTGTTTCAGGGAGATAATTGAGCGTGGGAAAACATTTCTAAGTGGGATGAGAGGCTCAATGGATTATTCTCTCATCCCCAATAATGGTGTCTACCATTAGACCTAGAACTAATAATTTAGTCTAGGATTGAGCTGGACATCTTCACTATAAATAGGGGTTGAATCTCCAGTATTCAATCAACCATTCACCCCTCACCTCAACAAGCTCTTGAGAGTTTTTCAAACTCGAAATTCTTAGTTCTCAAGCTTGTTGAACTTGGTTCAAATCCTTCCCACTTTAAACCAAAACTCTGTTTTTGTGTGCCGGTGGTATTCCGGTGGTGAAGCTTGAAAGTGTCAAGCAAGTGGTGATACTTGAAGAGTCAAGTATTGGTTCATGGTGCGGGACTTGCGGAGGTCAAGTTGGAGACGCATCATCATCTACTAAGAGGCAAATTCGTGGAGTTCGAATTTGTTGAAGAACTATACACCGTAGCTGTTGGAGCGTAGAGGGAGTCGTAATTCGTGTCCATCGAGTGGTAAATCGGTTTGTAAGTTTTCATTTCTTTTAGTGGATTCTTTTCTGGACTAGGTCCCGGGGTTTTTCCCAGTTTGGGTTTCCTCGTAAACAAAATCTCTTGTGCATATCTTTATATTTATTAAGAGATTGAAATATTCGATTCTTGTTTCCGCATGTTAAAGAATCGAATAAGTCAATACTCTTGATTAGAGATTTTAGTTTCCATCTTTATCACCAATATTATTTTTATTTGGTGATTGTGTAATCCTTAACCTTAGTCACATTGACATACGGTTATTCCAACTAATAACCGTAAGGATTTTAGACTTTCAACTTCAAACAGCGTTTCTGGGCAATTGTAGGGTCCAAACATTGTGGCATCAGAGTCTATCATCATTTTATAGGGCTTCTAAAGTGTGTGCAAAATTTGGTGAGATTCTGAGAAGTTTAAATTTTTTTCCAAAAATAGCCTTGTACGGCGAGGACCCAAAACTTCGATTTGCGATTCAGGGCAATTCTAGGATCCAAACTTCGAGGTATCAGTTCCTAACATCATTTTATATGACTTATAAAGTGCGTGCAAAATTTGGTGCGATTCCGAGGTGTTTGAATTTTTGCCCTAAAATGGCCCCGTAGAACGTGGACCCAAAACATCGGACTGCAATTCTGGGGAATTTTCGGTTCCAAACTTCGTGGTATCAGTTCCTATCATCATTTTGTAGGACTTCTAAAGCGTGTACAAAATTTGGTACGATTTCGAGGAGCTTGAATTTTTGCCCAAAAGTGGCGATGTACAACGTGGTCCCAAAACTTTGAACTACGAATCTGGGCAATTCTGGGGTCCAAACTTCATTGTATCAGTTCCTCTCATCATTTTATAGGACCTCTAAAGCGTGTGCAAAATTTGGTGCGATTCCGAGGAGTTTGAATTTTTGCCCAAAAATGAAACTGTACAACGTGGACCTAAAACTTCGAACTGCGATTCTGGGCAATTTTGGGGTCCAAACTTCGTACTATCTGTTCCTATCATCATTTTATAGGACTTCTAAAGCATGTGCAAAATTTGGTGCGATTCCGAGGAGTTTGAATTTTTGCCTAAAATGACCTCGTACAACGTATACCCAAAACATCGAACTGCGATTATGAGCAATTCTGAGGTCCAAACTTCGTGGTATCAGTTTCTATCATCATTTTATAGGACCTACAAAGTGCTTGCAAAATTTGCAATTCCGAGGAGTTTGAATTTTTGCCTAAAAATGGCCCCGTACGACCCAAAACTTCGAACTGTGATTATGGGTAATTCTGGGGTCCAAACTTCGTGGTATCAGTTCTCGTCATCATTTTATAGGACCTACAACGCATGTGCAAAATTTGGTACGTTTCTGAGGAGTTAGAATTTTTGCCCAATAATGGCCCCGTACAACAAGGACTCAAAACTTCGAACTGCGATTCTGAACAATTCTGGGGTTCAAACTTCGTGGTATCAGTTCCTATCATCATTTTATAGGACCTTCAACTCGTGTGCAAAATTTGGTGCGATTTGGAGGAGTTATAATTTTTGCCCAAAAATGACCCTATACAACGTGGACACAAAACTTCGAACTGCGATTCAGGGCAATTCTGGGGTCCAAACTTTGTGGTATCAGTTCCTATCATCATTTTATAGGACCTACAATGCGTGTGCAAAATTTAGTGTGATTTGGAGGAGTTAGAATTTTTGCCCAAAAATGACCCTGTACAACATGAACCCAAAACTTCGAACTGCGATTCAGGGCAATTCTGGGGTCTAAACTTCGTTGTATCTGTTTCTATCATCATTCTATATGACCTACAGCGTGTTTGATAGCAATATACCTTATGTCCGTTTTCTCTATACATGCATCTGTAGCTAAGAAGATTGAGACGATTATTATGAGAACTTTCTTATGGGGTCACAATGATGGAACGAAGAGAATTGCTTTGGTTGCGTGGTCAAAAATATGCAGGGACAAGGCAGCTGGAGGCCTTGGATTGAGATCTCTAAGAGATATGAATGATGCCTTATTATGTAAATGGCTTTGGAGATTCTCCAACGAACCAACAGCTTTATGGAGGAACCTTATTGTAGAGAAATATGGTTTTCAAGGCAATGGCTAGGTCTCAAAGTCTCCAAAGACTCCATATGGAGTAGGACTTAGGAGAGGGATTTGCAATAGACTACACACTTTTAAGATGGGACTGAAATGTACTGTAGGCTCAGGGAATCGATTTCGATTTTGGATACATTTTTGGATTAGCAATAGGCCATTGATTGAATCTTGTCGTCTTCTCTTCAGATCCACACGAAAACAAATGCATTTGTTTCAGAGATTATTCATCATGAAGAAGATGGCTTGATCTGATGGAACTTGGACCTTTGTTATCGTATTTCCGGGGATGAACTGGAGGAGGTCGTGACCATCACTGCACTTCTTGAAGGAGTAACCTTATCCAATGAAGAGGATTCCGTGGGCTTTGGAAAAATCAGGGGAATTTTCAGTGAGCTCTTGCTATTCGGTTTGCCAAGGTCCTATCAACATTGACTCTCCACACAAGTTTGGGATCAACAAGCTGCAACAAAGTTTTTCTTCATGTGGTTGATTCACCATAATTCATACTCACTCAAGACAACATGGTTCGAAGAGGCATTATAACGGTGAATAGATGCAGTATAAGGGAAACTACGAAACTACAGATCACCTACTGCTTCATTGCCCATTGGGAACTGATGCATGGAATGCTTTCTTGTTAGATTTTGGGATTAGCAGGGTCTTCGACAGGGATTTTGCGATTAATTGGGTCTCCAGCAGCACTATCCAGCAAGTATTCAATGAACGTACTACCAAATCTTTCTCGCCCGCGGGAAACGGTCTCTGTGGATCGAAAGAAATCATAGAATCTTCGAGGTGGAAGAGAAGGACTTGCCAAATCATCTTGGATATTAAAGCATTACTGCTGTACTGGTCCAATCCATCAAAGTTCCTTTTAAGGCAAGAGATTTCAGGACCTCGTAGTTAGTTAGGGGGATATGTAGGAGAGACTAATGTAAGGCAGGCCCTGGGATTCTATTATTACATCTCGGAATAATTTGTACCTTTTTCCTTTTTCTTATTGTCTTTATTACAAATTAGTTTTTCTTGATCAAAAATTGTCAAAAAATAATCCCCAGTTCAAAGTACTTAACAATTCTATTTATCTGAATAATAAAAACCAAAGGATCCACATGTTACAGGGGAAAAAAGAATACAGGAGAAGATGGGAAATCTAAGAAGATCGAGATGAATAATATACATAATTCTGTGTTTTATGATACATAACATGGCAACTACATGAGCTATCCCTGTTTTCAAATAGTGTTTTAAGTAAAAAGAAAAATCTGTGTCATGAGCTATACCGGTTTAACGCCCCATCAGCTTTACAGTCCATGCACCACCCAAATACAAACCCAAGAGGGGAGCAGCCAACAGCACCTGCGTTAGAGGATCAGTTGATGGCGTGAGCACTGCAGCCGCTACAACCGCACCAACCACAACATATCTCCAAATCGACAGCATTTGGTCTCCTGACACCAAACCAACTTGTCCAAGAAGGAGTTGTATAACGGGAACCTGTGGATGAAACACAACCCATCTAATTAAGAATATTTTTCAAATATTGGTACTAATATGGAAATTTCAAGGAAATAAGTTGGACAGGATGCATCCGATCTTATTTCCTATAACACATTCAGTAATAATTTCCCTAAGGACTGGAACTAAAGCTGCAAAAGTTAAATGTAACCTCAAAATCATATTGTGGTACAAGTAACCAAAACTAAATTGAGCTCTGTTTCCTCAGGAAGTTGTCAAGAATTCAAGTGTCGAGGAGAACCCACCCAGAATTTAAAGAGCAAAGAAAGAACCACCCAGAATCTCGAAATGGCTACGATAACTGGATAACTATACGTGAACAAATGATGAAGGATGATTTGAGACAAATTACAATCTTATTTTATTTATGCAAATTTCCAAAAATGAAAATTAGAGATGGTTTTTGATGAATAATGAAATTTATATTAGATAATTGGTTCTCTTTTATTTGGTTCTTAGATTTATGAGTTATTTTGATCTCCGACCTGCATAACAAGTTAGAAACCTACCAAAATACTAAAAACTTAAGACCCTAAGGTATCTACTACCTATAAGCAACTTTCTAAACCTATTAAAACTCAAAATAGACACTTTTAGACCTCCCTAAATAAGCCATAAATAATAAAAACGAAATTCATTTATTTTTAGTAAATATAATATAATAAATTTGCATAAATAAAATAAGATTGTAATTTGTCTCAAATCATCCTTCATCAACAAAGTACAAAGGTCAATAGGATACAAGACGGATACATGTAGGACACGGCTGGGATATTGGTAGCATACCACAGGCTCTATTTATTAGAAATCGGTTACTATGTCATAAAGAATTCATATATTAGTTTTAAACTTTAGTTTACTAGCACTATTAATGTTAAAAGAGAATATGAACTGAGGTATGTCAGAGCACTTATCAGCATACCACTTTTCTGTTGTATGCCTATGCATGAATTAGTGAATGACAGAGTCTACCCTTTGATAATTTTTAGGAAACGGAAACTGTTAGGATACACATCCATATCTGTGTCCTTGGTTTTGGAAAATATGGAATCATTTCCTTCGCTTCCTGTATTTATATCCGTGTCCGTTCCCTTATCTATCTTGGAAATAGCTACTCTACCAGTAAAGATAATAAGCCTATATGAACTGAAATAAAGTAACATGCTTTTATTCATAATCCACACCTGAAAAGACAATCCCGTGCTAAACATGAGTACAAGTACAAACTCAAAGTATTGATCGATAGACCACAGGGATTCCACCACTCCTTCTGCATAGGTAACGAAGAAATTCAATGCTGCGGGAGTGAGAACCGAGTAAGAGAAGATGATACCAGTGTAAAAAAGTAGCGATGAGCCTAACACAATGGGTCCCAAGAACCTTCTCTCAGACCTCGTAAGACCTGGGACAACAAAGGCTATTATCTCATAGAGAATAACAGGGCTTCCCAGAAGAAGTCCACAATAACCAGATACCTGCCACACACCACTAAGATATTTATGCTGCTTTTATTCATAATGCTAAATTTAAATAGATTATATTCACAATCTAAGTATTATAAGCTGAACTTTCAGCGGGAAGAATTTTAAGGTACTACTCCCTGAATATTTGCTAACTAGGATGCAATTGAAAAAGTTTAAGAGACGAGAGGTTTTTAATGTACCAGAACATGTATTCATCAAAAAAACAATGAACAAGAACATGTAAGTTATTTTTTTAGCCATTCTTAAGTAATTAGTTCTCTCAAGAGTCAAGATGAAGTGATTTATTTGTTTAGTACTACAATTTCACCAAAGACAGATCCATTCCACTAAATCAATAAAGAAGTTGTTGATTAGGAAGTGGACCACAAGAAATGGTTTCTCACTTTAAACTTCATCGAGAAAGGGGGGCTTCTGTTCTCATTTTGTTTTAATGTTTGTATAAGTTAAATGGACATCCTAAAAGTGGGTTATCAACATGGAAAAATAAAAAGAGTTGTACTTTGAAGTGTTGTTCATAACATACACAGAAAAGAGTGAAAGAAAGAAAAGTGAAAACCGTTATTAGCACAAACCAAATCATAACTTGAAAAATGGTTGGCCTCACCATTTCTGCACCTAAAATCCGATAATGCATGTTTTCAAAAGACAGACTGGGGTCTATCAGTTCCAACCAAACAATGTTTTCTTTCTTTTTCTTTTTTTTTTTTTTTTCTTTTTTTGATTGGTAAACAATTTATAGGGTCTGGGAACAAGTAGAAAATAAAAATATGGAAGTAAAAAAGTAGGATTGACTAAGTACCTACGTACAAAGTAAACGCAATAAAATGATTATCATAAATAAATAGAAAAATAATTTGGTCTTACCTTCAAAGTCGTAAAGAAAAACTCTCCAGGAGCTAATTGCAGGAAGCGAACACCCTGAGACATAACAGGAGCTTCGAGAATCCTTATCAATTCTTTGGAAAATGCAAAGCATCCTAACATAGCACCCCCCACTGCCAAAACAGAGACAAATAATCGCTGGCGCAGCTCCTCTAGATGGTCAAATATGCTCATTTCTTGATCATCTGGGAGGAGCTCTTTACTAGGATACAGAAAATTATAAATAGGACTGTCTATGTTATCTTGGTTGACATTTTGTATGATCTCATCTTTTGATTTCTCTACCACACCTACAATTCCGACAAAACACAAGTTTAGAATCTGATTAAAAATGGTAGAACTACCTTCTCCCATAAGAAGGTTGCAGTTTGCAGATCTGTATCTTAATAACAAAGAGCGTTTAAAAAGTTAGGATAGCTCAACACCAAGCGGAAAGAAATATTCCTCCACCAATCGAGAGAGACAACGCATCCCATGAAAAAAAAACTATTAACAAGATACTAAGAAAATTTGGATAAGAAAAGAAACAGCTACGAAACAAGAAACACATCATTTTCTGAAAATATTCTGTGTAGGAATGGTGCAGATTTCACATCTCAGGCGCATGTCGACACACCTTTTCAGAAGCTTTTAGGAGTTATTTTAATATAATTTATATGATCTTAATGTATAACAACTGTCTAAATATTATCTTTTTTATATCAAATACCTAATGTGAACTAAAGTATTTAAAACGGAAATCTTTAAACACATGGAAGAAAGTGACTGGTCATCTTCACTTATTGAGTTTGGGGAACACATTCCATGTCCTGGTTACATCATAGGTAACGGTAATAGGACAAAAACTGACGTAACAGTGGAAATAGCAAACACATAAGACTAGTCTTCCAGAGACTGTTCGGAGATCATGGAAATTCAGTATAATAGAAGAAAAGAACCCAGATAATGGAAATTCTTCATTAATTTAAGGGTGTTTTGTAAGTGATCCAATAGTATAATCTCACAATAACTGAGAATGATAGTTAGCTCTTTGATCTCTTATAGCATACAACAACAGAGCTCAACTGCATGAACTAAAGGTTTGCCAAATAATTTCCGCCAAGTTATTATGCCGCTAAATAAAAGAGAGGCCATAAAAAAAATCCTGGGTTATGCCTAATTTGCAAAGAAAAACAAACTTGAAATCATCTTTTCCTAAAATGTTTCAATCTAGTTTCCAATGTGTTAAAATCAACACTGAAAACTCTTCTTTCTACTCTTAATCAGCTGTTCCGGAAATGTAAGAAACTCTCGGAAAGAGGAATAAACACAATAGACTGACTTAAAACTTGGTTTAAGTTTCCAAGACTGAAAACTCTTCTTTCAACTCTCAATCGGGTGTCATTACCACTATTACCACATAGTTACAATGCATTTTCCTTTGAAGTCACAATAAGGTCAATATCAAATCACTGCTACTGCAACCTGATTTAGCCAAAGCCTGTCCACAATTTAAAGCACTTTTTCTTTCTACTCTAACTATCAATAGCACCAAATTTGTTTAGGTTTTCAAGTGGAGGGATTTCTAAAAACTAGAAAACATTTTCCCAAATTTTATCAAAAAAATGCATCTTTATGCAACATTAACGATATAGTAACTCATTTTTTGTGATCAAAGAAGTAAAACTGAGAGGGGATCGGAACCCATCATAATTAATCCAACAAAAGCAAGAAATAATATAAGCAGAACCATGAAATCATCCAATACAAATCCAAACCAAAGAGATATTTTAATAAAATGGTTCCAAGGTTTGGCAGTTGTAATTTGATGAAGAAAATACAGAACGCAACTCTATCAATAAAATAAAACAAACAAACAGAACCCAACTCAATAAATTGAATCCAGAGAAGAACCCATATCAGGACACTCTAAAAGAGAAAACTATGAATAAAGTCCTCTCTCTTTCTCTCTTCTCTCTCTCTCTCTCTCTCTCTCTCTCTCTCTCTCTCTCTCTCTCTTACCTGGCCTTTGTTCCACGGCTGAGCCAAAAACACCCAACTGTTGCTGCTCTTGTACATCTTCAAGAGCTAAGCAAACGAATCCTCGACCGGATTTTTTACGGCCGAAACTATTATCAGAAAGACGAATTCCAGCTCTTCTTTGGTTGATTTGAAGATAAGTTTGTGGTGGAGGTGGTGATTGTTGGGTTCTTCCACTCAAATCAAGACGGCGGCCAAAGCAGCAGCAATTGTTGAGCTGCAAATGAGATATCAGAGCACTTGTGCTTGCCGCCATAACTCTCAAGTGCGCTGCGAGTTTCCAAGAGAATACAGCAGCAGTAGTAGTAGTAGTAGTAGTAGTAGTAGTAGTAGTCTGATGATACTTCAAATGAAAGCCTTTTTTTTATGAAACCTACGAAATAAAATTGCAAAGAAGTAAAGCGTGTTAAGGCCAAATCAGTCAACAAGTGATAATCTATGTCCCCAGTTAAAAGTTAAACTCAATGCATTAAATAAGTTTAAGATCTTCATACCAAATTTTTCTTTAATTAAAATCTGGTGTTGATTGGATTGAGATGGATAGCCTTTTTAGATTAGGCTCTCGTAAAACTGGTGTTTCGTTGTTAGTTTGCTACCCTAAATCTGTGAAATTATGTTTATTCTCATCCACACATTAGGTTTTTGCACAACAATTCACAACCAGATATGCATTTTATTAACTAACAGAGAAAACCCATATCAGAAAACTTCAGATAAATCCTAAAATAAGATGAACTTACCAACTAATGGGGTTTTTGTTTTTTTCACTAATTAGAGGTGGACCACCAATTAGAGGTTGGAGCCCCATTCCACTAATTAATGGCACTAATTAGTGGCTCATAAAATCTGTTTGTTTTTTCCACTATTTAATGGTTATGTGTTTGTTTTTCAATGTCTAATTAGACATCAGTTTATTTTTTTACCCCTTTTATAAACTACTTCAAAATAAACAATATAACTAATGCTATACCAAAATTAAATCCATAGTAACTCAAAAGTCAAACCTAAATTATATCAAAGTAATTCCATAGAAATCAAACAAGTAGGCATGTAAAGGACTTGGATAGGTAACTGACACCCATTTGGAGAACTCAATAAATTAAGCATTTGAAATGGATATACAAGAATAATACATAACAAATTAAGAGGGAGTCTAGAGTCCGGTAAATCATGAAATGCGGATTATAAAAGAAAATCATTTATAGAGCAACTGAAATGAATAAAAGAGAAACAAAATATACAACATAATAGCCAGAGACTATTATTCCAAACAAACTACCAGAAAAAGATTAGAAACTTTTGGAGTTTTCAAACGACAAACTGAAAAAGGCTTGCATAATATCTGCAGAAACATAAACGTGGTATAGCAGCATAAAGCAGCTATGGAATCTATCAAAATGAGGATATGGGAGTCCAGATTTGGCATAAAAAAAGGAACCCATCCCATATACAGCAGCAAAACATTATTGAAAATTCAGAGTTAAACACAAGAAAAATATGATTTAAATGGAGCGAGGAGGGGTACGAGGTGGTCTCTTGGGTCTTCTTATGAAATCTATCAAGAAGCTACGAAATTAATTTCTGATACACCGAAATCTACCTAAATCTGCCTACATCGAGACCAAATCTTAAACAACAATAATTTCTAATACACCTGAATTTTCTTTCAACCTAAAAAGAGAAAGAAAAAAGGAGAGAGGGAAAGCTTCGTACCTTTTTTTTTTGGAGTTGCAGGGAGAGATAGAGAGAGCTTTTTCTTCTCCACAATGGTAATGTTGGGAAGAGATGAAAGGGGGGACGGGACGAGAGATAGGGTTTTTGTCTCTGAAGGACATGGCCACGAATCAGGAAATGTTCTATTTTTAGTTTGGGGCTCGGGGCATGTCCTTCACAAGCAAAAGACCCTTATGCCCCCAACTAAAATATCACATTTCTTTGGTCATATCCTTCACAAACAAAAACTATAGCTTTTATTTTGGAGGCTGATATTAACATCCAAAAAAAGGACAAGGGCAACTGAGTTACATTGACCAAATCTAAAACTTGAGTAAAAAAACCCAAAATCCTCAAAACTCTATTTGGTTCGGTCTCAACACCATTAACATTTTCTAGGGTGTCTAAAGGGAGAGAGATAGAACCAGTTGAAGAATATCTCGTTGAAAATAAAAATAAAACTGAAATTTTTAAAAAATAAGCAACAGTTATGTTCACACTTTAGGATTCGAACATTATGATATGTTCGACCCCTTAAGTGTGAACATTTTGTATTGTTCACATCCTTATAAGAGAATATTTCTAAATTGTTCGAACTGTCAAGAACTAACATGTCGCGAATTTGAGTTTTATTTTATTCGATCGTAAACTCGAAAAAATATGAAAAAGAAAGTTCAAAGATTGATCCTATTACTGAAAAATGATCTGTTGGGCTTCTTTAGGAGGAGCAATGGAACCAATTATCTCTCCAAAACTATATTTTTTAAGTACAAGTCTTCAATTGATCGGTTTACTTCGAAGAACTCATCTTCTCCATGCTTACGACCTCCGATGATGAGAAAAAGATGTTCGACGAAAGAAAGTCGAACAAAATTTTGACTTTACCATTAAAGGACACTAAGCAACAGAAATAGCCACTCCTAAGAAGTGCAACAACACCGGACGAAAAGCAAAATGGAAAGCGTACAAAGTAAGAGACCACCCAGGAGATACCAGAGTTCCCCTGGTCCTACGGCGAGGTTCGGGAACTCTTGAGCGCATGGATGGCTAATGACGACATACGCCTTCCACCAGCCAGAAAGGAGCCCACCCTGGCAGACCAAAAGGACCCTAGGTACTACCAATATCATTGTTTCGTGGGTCATCCCACTAAGGACTGCTGCCTGCTGGGGTAGATATTTGCTGAAAGGTTAGGAAAAGGCAAAATTGAGGTGGCAAGGGAAAGACCTGCCTTGATAAATGCAAACCACTGCTCGAGTATCGCCCTCATATACGCATGAACTCCCATCACTCCCAAGGCGACCTAGAGGAAGGCGAAAGCAGCGAAGGCGTGGACCAAGTTGAATACCTCATCAAAGACACCGAGAACCTTGACCGAGTAGCTATATCTATGGTAGGAATGACTTTGTTCCAAAAATTCTTTGATGTCTTGAACTTTAGTACCACGCAGCGACATAAAGCGGCATTAGCTATTGCCCCTGTCTATAATGATTTGCAGCCAAACCAATGTGCTTTTGTGAGCGTGGAGAACTTGAAACTACGATCAAGTGCGAATGTTGATGCCATTATCTTTTCAGAGGCAGACAAAGGGACGAATGTCAACCATCTATGCCCTCTCTACCTCACTGCCAAAATCAAAGGAGTAGAATTCTGTCACGCATTCATTGATAATGGTGCTTCCTTGAATCTTATACCTATGGATACCCTTAGAATCTTAGGTATTTCAGAACGCAAGATTATAAGGAGCACGATCAGAATATATAGGTTGAGTGGCCAGTCCCAAGATACCCGAGGGATCATCAATCTAGATCTAAAAGGTTGGCCAGTCCATGCACCTATGACTTTCCGTGTGCTGGATGTCGATACAACCTACCACGTCTTGTTAGGGCACTTTAGTTACATAAGCACAAGAATGTCGCTTCAACATATCAGTAATGCATGAAGGTTGTGGCGAAAGGAAAGTTACATCGGATCCCAGCCTCGGAGTATACGTTCTCCCCTTAAGAAGCCTACCTCGTTAATGTCGCCTTCTATAATACTGTTTTGCTTCCTGGAGAGACACACGAGTGCATCTACAACACTTAGCTGCCTAAATGGAAATAGGCGTTTGAGCATTATCAAAATATGGGTTGGAAGAAGGCAGCCACTTACAAAGTAGAACTCGACCACAAAGCTCAAAAGCGCCCAATAGATACTCCTGTGCAAGAGAAGAAATCGACAGTCAAGAAAATTTTTCCCCCGGATGGACGACATGTCTACCGCTTGTAGTAATTAACCAGGGAGGATAAGAATTATCCCCCTCAAACGAATGTTGTAGATAGCTAGGAGGGGAAATGTAAGAGGTACCCTCACAGTTGATGGATGATATTAAAAATGTGGTTGAAGAACTTAAAACTGTCAACCTTTGAACCGTAAAGGACCAGCTACCCATTCTGCTCAGCACAACCCTCTCTGTAGAAGAAAGAGGGAGGTTCATTCTATTATTACAATAGTATCGCGATGTGTTCGCTTGGACCTATGAAGAGATGCTAGGGTTGGAAAAAAACTTGGGCACCCATCACTTACAAGTGGACAAGACAACCAGACTTATAAAACAGCCAGGGCGAATCTTCCACTCGGACATCGAAATTAAAATCAAAGGCGAGATTTAGAAATTGTTAGCTGTGGGGTTCATCAAACCCATCCAGTATCCTGAATGGTTGGCTAAAATTATGCCCGTGAAAAAAAAGAATAGTCAGATTCGGTGCTGCGTGGACTTCCGCAACCTAAATAAGGCATGCCCTAATGATGATTGTTTCCTCCCTAACATCGACATGTTGGGGGATGCAACTGCAGGGCATGAGATATTCTCCTTCATGGATGGTTACAGTGGATATAACCAGATCAAAATATCGCAGTAAGATGCTGAAAAGACCATTTTTCGAACCCCCATTGAGAATTTTTACTATAGATTCATGCCTCTCGGCTTGAAAAATCTAGGAGCCACCTATTAAAGGGTCATGACAACCATCTTTCATGACATATGCACAAAGAGATGGAAGACTATGTCGATGATATAGTGGTCAAGATTAAAAAACAGACTGATCACTTGGATACGCTGAGGCGAGACTGTGAACGCTGTCGGGAATACGAGCTCAGGATGAACCCCATTAAATGTGCTTTTAGCATCACAGCTGGGAAATTCCCAGGGTTCGTCGTCACCAAGGAAGGGATCAGATTTGATCCAGACAAAGCAAGAGCCATTTTAAGTATGCCACCACTCAAGAATTAAAAGGAGCTGAAAAGCTATATGGGAAAGGTGACATACATTATGCAATTTATACCTGAGTTAGTTGAATTCGTAAGTAGCTTTATGCCCCTCTTGCGCAAAGGCACGATGTTCCGATGGGAGAAAGCACTGCAAGACGCCTTCAAAAGAATACAAGAAATACTGAAGTCTTCGGCGGTCATGAACCCTCGACCAAGGAAGCCTGCTTCTGCTATATACTGCTTCGACAGACAAGGCGGTGGGAGCCCTACTAAAACAAGTACACAAAGGGGTGGAAAAACCTATCTATTACGTCAGTCGAACGTTAAAGGACGCCAAACTCTAGTACCCTAAGATTAAACGGGCTTGCTTGGCGCTCGTTTACGCAACATAAAAGCTCCAGCCCTACCTGCTCACCAATATTATAGTCCTTATCTCCAAAGCGGACCCGAGTGCTTATCTCACCTTGAGACCTGCCTTGAGTGGGCAGACTACTAAATGGTTACTAGTTTGATATACGATACAAATAGCCAAAAGCGATAAAAAGGCAGGCTGCCGCTGACCTATTGGTTTCCTTCCCTGGAGAAGACAACACTATGCGGCACAAACACATTCCTGGAATGGACCATTCATTTTGATGGTTCGTCGACCATTAGCATAGGAGAGGTAGGCGTGGTTATCACAACTCCTCAAGGAGAATCTCATTCATACTCCTTCAAACTAGATTTTCCATGCTACAGCAACATAGCGGAGTACGAAGCATTCGTCATAGGGCTTTCAATTGCGAGAGGCATGGAGGTTACACACTTGAGGGTTAGAAGCGACTCCAAGTTGGTGGTAAATCACCTTAATAGGTTGTTTGCTCTGAAGGAACTCCATCTAGCAGCATATAGAGCCGAAGCCCAATGTCTGCTCCAAAGTATTAAAAAAGTAGACATAAAGCACACTGGCCGCACCACAAACAGGCATGCTAATGCCTTAGCCACATTCGCTTTCCAAACTCTAGCTAAACGAGGCAGAGAAAAGTGTAGTGATAGTTCGGTGACTTATGCCAAACATTTGGCTAACCCCTTTTGCAGAACTTGAAAAAGGGGACTGGCGAAAGCCCATCATTGCAATATTGAGCCTAACGCAGGCCGAATAGAACATTTTCATCGCATCACCAGAATATTCACATTATTACACAGAGCCCTCTACTATCGAGCCCCAGATGGAGCACTGGCCCGATGTCTCGGGGGGCGAAGGAAGTCAAGTATAGTAGCAAATCCACGAAGAAACTTATGGCCAAACCCTAAACATCGCATTGGGGAGGCAACTACAACGGCTTAGTTACTATTGACCTGCCATGACCTCACATGCCCAGGTCCTATAGGATTCTTGTCTCAAATGACAAAGTCCCCACACAAAGCTGAAGTCCTCATTATGGAAGAACAACTAGATTGGCATTAGCCCTACCTGGATTATCATCGACAGCTCTCAGAAGATAAGAAAATGACCCAGAATTTGTTGTGTTGTGTGAGGCAGTTCGCCCTCTATAGATATAGTTTTGGGGGGGCGACCGTTAAGATGCCTTGGTCAGTCAGAAGTAGAAACAGTGCTCAGGGAAACTGAGAGATCAAACTATCTCATCTCTAATCTTTCATTTTAACTATAACAAGATAGATCAAACAAGAACTGAATTCAAGGTTGAATGACGAATAGGGATGTTCAGAGGAAGATTTTATTCAAAGTTTCTGTTTGATTCCAGTTCTTACAAAATGAGACCAACTAACCATTTTCTCCTGTACATTCCTTCTATTTATAGAAAAAATACCTTAACTGTAGCTTCTTTTGTACACTACTATCTTTCCACGTCAGACTTCCTGCCTTTCATTGACGTTCCTCCTTACGTGATCTTTTTGGCAATCCTTCTTGCCACGTCGGACTCCTTTTAGCTGGAATCCACTCGCTGCTTTCTCCAGGACCTTTTTCCTCTTTTTAAACAAACTAATTACCTTCTTACCCATCTTTACATAATTACAACCATCTCAAACTAGATGAATCATCTTTCAGATATATTTTATCTTTCCACCAGACGAACCACCACTTCGTACTTATATCTCTCCACTAAATGAACCATCTTGTACATAGATGTTCTCTTACTATAAGATCATTCATCCCGCTGGAATTACCTCCATATATTGCCTCCTTTTCTTGATTAATTGAAGTTTCTTTTTTGAAATTGATCAAGAAAACTTCATTTTTAAAATGAGAAAACAAGAAAAGAAAAACATGATCTATCATATTTCTTCCCCCCCGAATAGAATAGAAAAGTAACTTAAAGAATAACCGCTTCTTGGCCTTTCTGGTTTTCGAAAACGAACTGTCTTGAAAACTGAAAGATTTCAAATTTTAAAATTTAAATTTTAAATTTTTGTTTTAAGATTTAACCGTTTCCTGAGGTTCCTTATATACAATATTACCCTTTGTTTGCCCTAAAAACAAAGTTCATCATCTTGTTTGTACTACAAATCCTAAAAAAGTAAGATGAAGAAACCCTAAAATGCCGCGTCGATCCATCGAAGCCCTGCATTCTGATTTCAATATACCTTTATCTTTGCAAATCAGATATGGCACGGAACTTGGAGAAGAGACTGGAGAAAATGAGATCTTTATTGCAGAGGGTCAACTAGAATGCGGTCTTCATTTTCCTCTAAGCCCACTTGTGCAATCTACTATATTATTCTATCAATGTTCTCCCGGACAGATGAATGGGAATTTCTATCGTATAATGCATAGTAGAGGAGTTTAATTGAAAGAATTCAGTGAACTTTGGTGTAGAAGAAATAAACAAAGTCTACATTAGATGAGGTACTTTTGGGAGTAAGGGGAAATTTTTCTATCTCGTACAAAGAAAAGAAGAAACACCATGGATTGGGGATCTTGAATCAAACTCAAATCTATTAAGGAACTAGCAAGATAGCCCACTCTTAATCGCTGGTAATTGGGAGTTTGAGAATGAAACCCTAGCCAAGAATCTTCCTTGAGTACTAAAATCTTTATCTATAAAAGGTAATGTATTTTATCATATTTGCATTTCTCAGTGATTTGTAGTGAAATGATGTATTTGGCTTTTACATCCGCCTCTATGTACTATGCAGGTACCGATGTAAAAGTTCCTGTGAAAAAAAGTTTGAAAAGGTTGAAGAGCAAGTAAAGCCTAAAAAATTCACTCGTTCAGTTGCAAGATCAATGCGCACTGTAAGTGCTTCTGACACTGAAAAGTTGGATAATCGGAGTCTGGTAGTAAACTATGACCCTTAAGAAAAATTACAAAGGAATTTAATCTCCAGCATTTAGCAAACACAAATGTAATCAGCTCTTTAGAGAAGTCCTTTTTAGATGCTGAAAAAATGAACCGCTTTTTAAGAACTACCACCCCTAATGCTAAAAAAATGTTTGATGTGTCGAAGTATAACCTAAATCTTGATGAGTTTGACCTAGAGAAAAAGTCTACCCCTTTAGATGAAACTAGCAAAGACGATGCAAACAACCCAGCTAATGTAGAGAATATTGCTGTGCTACAGGAACAGTAGAGAATCCTAGAAGAAATCAAGAAGAAAAAACTCGAGTTTCAAAAAAGAAAATTGGTTCTTCTTGATACCTCTTCTGATGAGGTTCAATCAGTAGAGTCTTCTGTCAAAAAATTCGCAGCCACTAAAGATGCTTTTCACCAGAAATTCAGTTCTAGGTCTATCATAAAAGAACCATCCCTTTGTGTTTCTATGCTTGAAAATTTATGCTTTTCTGAGGATGAAATCGAGATGACAAACTGGCCAAATCAAAAGACTCTTGAGCAAGGTGCTACTGGGTGGATGATGGTAAGTAATTATGAATGATCATTTTCTTTATAACTATCTTTTTGTGTTTATCAGCAAGCTTTATGTTGTGAAATAGTAAATATCATCTTTGTTATCTTGTACAGGGTGGATTATGTATGAGAGAGTTGTTTAACAGGTTTGTGGAATTAGAGAAAAAATGTATTGAGTTGGAAATAGTTGAAACGAAATACAGTGAACTTAAGTAGAAGTTTAAGCTAGTAAAAGAAGAGAAGGATGTATTAGCTGGAAAGGTGAAGATTGCAAACATGACAATAGAAACAAACAAAGGGACTATTTCTGCTTTGCAAACAGCAATAAGAGAGATGGAAGTAGAGTATAATGCAAAAGCTGAAGAGGTAGTAAAATTGCAAATTGATAATACTAACCCCAAAATTAATGCTGAAGCTGCACTTTTTGATTAGCATAAGAGATTGAATACCCATTTCCAAGAATTTCTGAAGAGAGAAGTTGGAAAGAAAGCACCAAGAATTCCTACTATTTCTTCTTCTATACAGGTTAATTGATGAATACTCCTTTTCATCTTATGAGAGTATTTCTTTTTTTACCATTCTCCCTTCTATATTGCTCATATGCTTTTGTGTATCAGGGACCCAAAGTTTCAGTAACACTAAAAAAAGAAGTAGAAACTGATTTGCCGTCAACTGATCAACTTGAGAAAAGAAAAGTAGAAAAAGAGGTTGCTACTGAAGCTGAAAAAGACATCAGTGAAAAAGAGATCTCGAAGAAAGATATTACGTAAAAGGAGGATGAAATAATTATAGGAAAAAAGTAGAAGACTTGCCTCCATTTCATTTGGGTTTTGGTATTGTTTTTTTTTTTTTTAAAGTGTTTCTCCGAACTAATGGGTGGTCGTTTTAGTACTTAAAAAACCTTGTGATACTTGATTTTAATTATATGCTAAATAAATGTTACCTTGTATGTTCTGTATGTCATCTTGTAATTATATCAGCTGTCAAGCTTTTGGGCTTTAGCTAGAAACCTCGGCTTTTGTAGGGATAAAGCCTATGAAACCCTTAGCTTTTCTTAGAGATGAAGCTACAAACTCGACTTTCAGGGTAAAAAAGTCTAAACCAAGCTTTTGGGAAAAGCAGTAAACCTTCGGACATTGTTCAGGTAAAAAGGCCGAAAAACTATGAACTTTTGGGACAAGTTCTAACCTAGCCAGTTTGTTGAGGTAAAGCTGAAAAAAGCCCTTTTTCTTTTGCTAGCTTTTGGGATAAATGCTAGAAACCTTGCCGATTTATATGTGAATCAAAAAAACACCAAGATGTCAGGGCTAAATCTTGGAAACCAGATAACAGTCTAGCTTTTGGGATGTAGCTAGAAACCAGATCAATTATTCATTTGGTTGACCCAAACCATCTGTGTAAATTTGTGATGCTGTCTTTTGTACATTATCAAGTATTAATGATAATATTTTTTGAGATTTATTACATTCCAAGGAGAAGTAATTGGTTCACCATCAGCTGTTGTAAGATGATACGATCCATGTCCTGCTACTCCTGATATGATATACGGTCCCTCCCATGTTGCTTCAAGTTTACCAGCATTTGCTTCCTTTGTATTCGAAAAAACACGTCATAAAACCCAATCACCTGGGTATAACAATCTTGGACGTATCTTCTTGCTGTAGGAATTTTGTAGCGTCCGATGATAATTTTCCAGATTGATAAGTGCCATCTCACGTTTGTCTTCTAAATCATCTAAAGGTGTTTTGATGTATATATCATTAACATGATTTGAAACAGCCATTGTTCTTGTCGTTGAAACTATCAATTCTATTGGTATGACTGCCTCCATACCATAACATAGTGCAAATGGTGTTTCCAATGTAGATTTTCTTCTCGTGGTACGATATGCCCATAACACTTCATGTATCTTATTTGCCCAGGTACCCTTTCTTTCATCAAGTTTCTTTAAATTATCTAGAATTGACTTATTTGAAGCTTCATGACCATTTCCCCGAGGATATCTCAGTGTGGAACATCTTTTATGGTAAACAACAGACACAGATAAGTAAAGAGACTTCCAGAAAATTGGATATTCTAAAAGAAAACATATACTAATTATGCTATATAGTCAACCTTTGCTGAATATTATATTGTAAACAAAATGCTTTGACTTTGCCTCCAGCAAATTGTGGACCATTATCATTTACAATTGCTAATAGAAGGTCAAACCTGTAGACCAAGAAAAAGCTTAATGCACAAAGAAATGTTTATATACTTTGAAAGGTCCCTTTGGGTTTGTCAATGTTCATGGTGAGACAATGTACTCAATTGTAAGTCCATGCTTGAGTTAGAGTTAGGGTGTATCCTTCGTGCAAACTCACACTCCATCGAAGATCGAAGAGAAAGCATGCTAACGGACTCAACTCACCACCGGAACTCACCACACTTTGGTAAGTTACCATGTTTATCATTAATAGGTGGTTAGAATGCATTAAGACTTAGCCACATAAGCTAGGATGAATGTAGAACTCTTTTTAGAAGCTTTTCTAGCTTATGGGCAAGGTGGTATCGATACCCTCTGAAGGTGGTATCGATACTGACCTAGCCTGTAAGTCAGGCTAGGCTGGTATCGATAATCCTCTCTGAGGAGTATCGATACTGACCTAGCTGACTTACAGGCTAGGTCAGTATCGATACTCTGGGGGCTCGCATCGATACTTCGCTGCCCGTATCGATACCCATCTCTAGAAGTATCGATACTAAGGGCAGTTCGCAAAATTCCCAGTGTGTATCGATACCCCTGAAAGGGAGTATCGATACTGACCTCATCTGTTCAACAGGTGAGGACAGTATCGATACTGACCTCAGTGAGTATCGATACTGAGCTCTCCTGTTAGCTCAGTATCGATACCCTCTGGAGGTGTATCGATACACCCTTCTGGGTTTTGTGTTCTGCGCGATTTTTAGACCTTGGGTTTGATACCCTTTTGGTCTTTTGACCCAAATGACCTTAGGTTTTGTTCCTTCTCTTTATATAGAAGAGAGGCAAACCATTTTAGGTTATGCATCTAGAGAGAAGAAGAGAGTTAGAGCTTAGAAGGGAGAAACCATTGTAGTCATCTTCTCCAACTAGCTAGGGCTTCAAGATCTTGAGAGAGATTGAGCTATCTTCTTCTTGAGAGTTGATTTTGTTCTACTCTCATAGGGCTTTTCATTTTAGCTAGATATTGCATATCATTCTAGCATGAGAGCTAAAGAGTGTTGAAGAAACACCCAAATCTTCAAACACCATTACAGTCACCGGTGGAGTTCCGGTGAGTTCGTCGGTGGAGTTCCGGCGAGGTGCAGGCTCGTGTATTCGAGCATACAAGTACGAGGCTTGGTGGATTCCGGGTTGGAGGCGTACAAGAGGCTTGAGGATTCGAGCTACAAGTGCGAGGCTTGGTGGATTCCGAGTTGGTGACGCACATATCATTGAAGAGGCGATTCGTGGATTCGGGTCGTGGAGAAAGACCGGTCGAGTTTGCATGAGGGAGTCGTGTTGTCGATGTGAACGGTTGTAAGATTTCTCACAACTCTTAGTGATAATTTCTGGACTAGGTCCCGGGGTTTTTTCCGTTAGGTTTTCCCCGTCAACAAAAATCATTTGTGTTGAATGCTAATTTGTGTGAATGATTTTTGTGCAAGATTGAAATATTTGATTCTCTCTTAATTCCGCATTCGAGAATCAAATAAGTCAATACTTGCTTGTTTCAATTTCTACTTATTATGAATTCATTGTGAATTAAATTTTAAATAGGTAGATATTGATCCCCCTTCCATATACACTTAGATTAGTGTTTATTGGTTTAGACATTCACCTAGGAATAGGTGATATTTCAATTGGTATCAGAGCATAGTTCACCATTTAGGGCTTTACATCCCGGTGAGATCCGTGTAGTGAAATATGGAAGGAAGTTCCGTGTACAGACCTCCACTGTTCGACGGTAGTAATTATGCGTATTGGAAAGCACGCATGAGAGCCTTCCTAAGCTCTATCGATGAAAGAGTTTGGATGGCTGTAGAGTATGGTTGGTCCCCTCCAACTACAACCACCACAATTGATGGTGTTGTTGTGACTAAACTTAAAGCTAGTGATGCCTGGACTAAAGATGAACTAGATAAGGCAACATATAACAGCAAAGGCCTTAATGCCATATTCAATGCTGTAACAGCTGATGAGTTTCGTAGTATATCCAATTGCCTTGTGGCCAAAGAGGCATGGAAGATATTAGAGGTCACACATGAAGGTACCCAGACCGTCAAAATTGCAAAGTTGCAAATGTTGACAACCCAATTCGAAAATCTTCGAATGGAGGAAAGTGAGACCTTCAACGAGTTCTATGGCAAACTCGGTGAAATTGTAAACAACATGTTTGCCTTAGGAGAGACTATTTCCAACTCCAAGATAGTCCGTAAGGTTCTAAGATCTCTCCCCAAGAGATTTGAAGCCAAAGTTACGGCTATTGAGGAGAGTAAAGATATTGATGCTCTTCTACCTGAGGAACTTGCAGGAAATCTCCGGACATTCGAGTCAAACTTCCGCTCTACAAAGAAGTCCGAGAATATAGCTTTCAAGGCCTTCAAGAAAGCTAGTAAATCAAAAGATAAATCCTCTGATGACTCAAGTGATGATGAGATTGCTATCCTCACAAGGAAATTCATGAAGCATATGAAAAAGAAGAGAGGAGGATCTCAAGTATTCGACAAGAAGAACTCTTCCTTCTCCAAGACCAAACCAAATGAAGATAGGTTTGAGAAGAAGAAGAGTGATGAGGAGGTTCAATGTTTCAAGTGTCAAGGTTTTGGACACATGGCAAATATTTGCCCAAACAAGAAGAGTTTTGGTGATTCAAAGGGAAAGAGAGCGATGAATGTCACCTTTGATGACTCATCATCGGAATCCAACTCTTCTCATAACAGTGAAGATGAAACGACAAGAAACTATGTTTGCTTCACTGCTTCACATGCCTCCTCAAATGAGCAAGTAGATGATGAAGTATATGTTCAATCCTCAAGTGAGGAGGATGAGAGTGAAGATGATCTCCACGAAGAAGAATTGTTCTCAAGAATTTTGAAAAACAGTAAGAGCTTATCCAAAGACAACAAAGAGCTAAAACTGATGGTTTCAAGTCTTGAGACTGAGAAGAATGATCTAATTCTTCAAGTGGAAGAAGCCTCCAAGAGAGAGGTAGAAGGCAATGAGATTCTTGAAGGAAAAGAAAAAGAAATCAAGTTTCTCAAGAATGAGCTTGCTGTGGCAAATGAGAGAGTTACATCTCTTCTTGATGAAATGAAGAAAGTGAAGGATGAGCTGAAAGAGTCTAAGGAGATGTTTATAAAGTTCAATCACGGGTCGAATACACTTGTGTCAATGTTGAAAGGGTCGAAGAATTCGGGTGACAAGAAGGGACTCGGATTTGATCCAAGTAAAGTTGCTAGCAGTTCAATGCCAACGACCTTTGTGAAAGCTAAGACTCCTTCTCCATAAAAGACAGCTGTTATGCATGTCGACAAACAAGCTCCAGAGCATGTTGGCAAGCAACAAGCTCCAAAGAAGGTTGCCAAGCTACAAGCCAAGCCAAGAGGCACAAGGAGATTTCCTCATGACATCCACACATGCTCATATTGTGGATATCATGGTCACTTGCAAAATACTTGCAAATTCTACTTAGAAGACTTCCAC
>MVGT01003180.1:12164-25393 GCA_002174775.1 Macleaya cordata | reverse complement strand
ATTGAAATATTTGATTCTCTCTTAATTCCGCATTCGAGAATCAAATAAGTCAATACTTGCTTGTTTCAATTTCTACTTATTATGAATTCATTGTGAATTAAATTTTAAATAGGTAGATATTGATCCCCCTTCCATATACACTTAGATTAGTGTTTATTGGTTCAGAAATTCACCTAGGTGTAGGTGATATTTCATACTTTTATCGTGGTGAATAAATAAAATTTGCTAAAAAATTCTGAACCTGCAAATTATATGTTCCCAAATGAATTTGATAACACCTTCTTCTCGTGTATTCACTAAGGCTACAGCTTCAATCCACTTAGTGAAGTAGTCAGTACCTACTAACATATACTGACTACCTCCAGGTGCCTTAACAAATTGAAATCATAAAAGTAAGTAACCACTTAGGTCTGTGTTTCTAAAAATTGTAGAATAGAGTAGGTAAAATTATTAGTTTACCTTAACCAGCGGTCCTACAATGTCCAAACCCCACTAAACGAAAGGCCAAGGGCTTAAAACATTATGGAACTCTAAAGCAGGGGCATGTATTTGCCTAGCATGCCTGTAAATATCTCGTTCAGAGATGTATGTGAATTAAAAAATTAAGAAAAGATGAATGTAGAAAGCAAACCTGCTATGCTGATCCTTACCTCTGACATCTATCACAACTCATAACTACCTTATCTGAAGCAGCTTGCATAAATGACCAGAAATACCCCTGAGAATGAGCTTTCTGAGCTAAAGTCCTTCATTCGAAGTGATTTCCACACTCCCCTTCATGTATTTCATTGAGAATAACATTTCCTTCTTCAACCGTGACACATTTTCACAGGGGTCTTAAATATGACTTCCTATACAGGTCGTCCCCTAGTAAAACATAGTTCAACGACTTTACCCTCAGTTTCTTTGCTTCTTTCTTATCTGCAGGCTAAGTTCCGTCTTTCAAATACTTGTAAATAAGATACATCCAACTATTAGTAACATCTGTCCATATAGTGGATATAAGAATTGACTGTTGTAATGCAGACTCATTAAGTACCCCTATAGTAAGTTTTCTCTCTTCTGCACCTAGTAACATTGACGCAATGTATGCTAAAGCATCTGCATGTCTATTCTTGTTACGAGGTATTTTCTTCACAATTACATTTTTGAATTCTTTCAGTATCTCAGCTAATTTTTCCATGTATTCAACCATTCTGTGGTCTCGTGCTTTAAAAGTTCCTTCGACTTGATATACAACCAACTGAGAGTCACTATATATTGTGAATTCATCGAGGTTTAATTTCATTTTTAGCTGCAGGCCATGCAAGAAGGCTTCATACTTAGCTTCATTATTAGATGATGTGAACTGTAACATTGCTGCAACTTCTATTTTACTATTTTTTTGCGGTTACTACCACAATGCCAATTCCATCTCCTAAATCATTTACTGCCCCATCAACAAATATTCTCAATCCACTTTGTGCAACCCATATCGTTTCGTCCTCCTCATCAACATATAAATCACTCTTATCACAATAGCAGATGAAGTATCCATGATTGGGAAATCTGCTAAAAAGTCTGCCACCACCTGCCCTGTAACACCCGATAATATATTTTCCTCATATTGTGAAATGGATGGGCCCAGGCCCATGGGTCGAGTATAGTCTGAAAACTTTAGACTAATCCATGTGTTGGGTGTCAAAAACCCATGTGTTAATTTCCATAGGGGTAGAATTAATGAGTCCCTTGCCTTCGTACACGTTTTGCATACATACATAAATTTGCTTTGCATGTGTTTAGATGGTTAAAATTAGTAGTTATGTTTAGTTGAAATCATTATTTCATGTGAAAATATGTTGATTTGATATCTATATATATATATATTTATATATATATATATATATATATATATATATGCATGTGAGGATTTAATTCATTGGAAAATATATTTTTTTAGATCACACTAAGTATATTGCATGCAAAAAATTAATGACAAAGTGGACCTATAAATAGGGGCGTTAGAGATAAAGATAGAGAGATAGTCAATCCAATCTCTCTCCTAACACATATATTGTTACCTAAAATAATTTTCATGCATGCAATGAAGATATTCATGTTATAAATGAATATATATGTACATATATGTATAGACATATATATTTGGTTAGCATTTGACCAAAATGTCAAGGAATAATTACCAAGCTAGTATAACATCTAAGTTAGGAAATCAATTCAAATTTTGAATTCATTTGATGAAGCCTAATTTTCATTAGCTCATTTTGAAAATATTACTAACAATAAAAATATTTCTTTTCCAAGATAAGAATCAAGAGATGCCAACTGTTGGATTCATTTTAGGAATCAAGATTTGTTAGATGTTCCAAAAATTGGCATATATACATGCCATAATCGATTTGCATAATAGAGAAACAAACCAAATATAATTTAAACTAGTATATTCCCAAAAACTTACCTAATATCCATATATGACACCTAAAGTTGGAAAGATTTGTTCACCAAATTAGAATTAAACACATGGTGAAGCTAGACTTAGGATCCACTTTTGATGGACATGTGTCAAGTACTAAGTAGCTTGAAACATCAATATTTTTATGGTCATGTTATACACCTTAGCATAATATTTTGAAATGGAGGAAAATATACCATAGTTGGGTGAAACCCTTGAATAAAAAGGAGGGGAGGTGATTGGGAAGAATTAGTTAAGAGAAAGAAAGAGAAAGAGAGAAAGATAGGAGTTCAATCTCTACTCTCCCTCCCTCTCTTACTCTCACATTCTCTCCATCTTGTTGAAAAAAAAAGAGAGAGAGAGAGAGACTAGCCGATTTCTCCCTTCCTTCTCTAAACTATTTCCCTCTCTTCTCTAACTATCCCCAAACATATCAACATCCTCCACTAAAACCTAAGCTAAGGAGGAGGAAGGAAGACCAAGGAGAAAAAAGAGAAGAGATCACCACCTCTACTCAATAGGATCGCGGTTAAGGTAGGATGGAAATCGGTTTAAAGTTTCATTCATCCTTATGATTTTCTGTGAGTATGTGTATTATTAAAATACACGATTTAGTCTTGTTGTGGAGGTGACCTATTTTTCGATGGCATGATAAGAAATATATGTATATACATATATATACATATGTAGATAAGAATCGACTTCTACACAAAAAAGGGACATGTTCAATGTGAACTTAAAAACGTGATTTACGTGCATATGTCGTTTGGTTTCATATGAACTTAGAAACCGTGATCTATATATATATGTTGTTGTTGGGTTTCTTATGAACTAGGAACTGTGATCTATATATATACGCTTGTTTGATTTCATTGAAATTAAGATCCTGATCTAACGTGTTGTTGATTGATTCGTAAACCTAAATATGTTACATATATTTTACATGTTAACATAATGATGATGATGATGATGATAATGATGATGAAGCATGCCTATATCAATGATGATTTGCATGTGTGTTACATGTTTTGTGTAAAAAAGATACACGTTGAGTGCATGATCACTTGGGAAAAAGAAAAACATGTAACAAGAACAAGAGAAATATTTTGAATCTAAATGATTCATGCCTTTTAGGCGGCCTTATGGCGATACCCCATGATGGGTTCTCCGCGGAAGACGATCTAACGATCGTGGGTGACACCCGTAACAGCCGTAAGATTTTAAAATCGTAAAGAGAATAAGCTGTCAAAAAGACCATGCGTTTCTAGTTATAAACTGATGCTGAATGCTTATACATTTTGAAATGTGTTGCTGTATACTTATCAATAAGCGTTGCGTATGCTGTTTCAACATGATTTAGTGATGATTTATGCAAGTTAATATGCAATGATGATCATGTTGTGTTGTGGATTATGTATATAGATTTTGGGAATGTTTCGGTCACATTTTTATGATGATATGAGCCATAAAATGTTGCTGTCACAAAGCTTAAAAGCGTGGCAGATCATAGTTGGAGCATGGAATGCCATCTAACACTAAGGTGTATCGATAGTGGAGACATTGTAACACCTCGACCCTGGACTCCCAATGGTCCGACCCACTCTTCGAGTCAAAACCACGACCCATGCCTCAGAGCGTTACTGGGTGGTGAAAATGGATTACTAATGCTTCTATTGTCTAGTTCAACACTATGTAAAACCTTATATTCTTTGGGATTTGTCACTATTAGTCACCCTAATTTAATTTAAATGCTTAGGGTCTTCAATACCTATGGTTAAGGATTAAACTATTTGGATATGTTGTTGTCAGAGTTATTGCGTCAGTGGCGAAGTTCAGGCCTTATCTCCCTAACCAAAATTCGGATTCCTATGGGGTTAAGTTCTCTGGAAAGTAGCCTCCAGATCTACAACTTCGATGTTTTGATCTAAATCTAATTCTCTACGGTTTTACACAGAAATCGTGCTCAACTCAGACCAGTGCAAAAATTCTGGAAATTCCAGCAGCTTTGGTCTAACTTAGGGTAGTCTCAAGGTCAACCTCCTAGGTTCAGTTTATGATGGGGTTTTCTAAGGTTCAACTTCAGAGTATAAAAAAACAATATTGCAGAAGGCATAACATCCATTTAATACATGCATCATAATGAAAATATCAAATCATACCTTATATATCATAATGAATCAAAACTATCATATTATTGAATTCATTCAAACCATATTATAAGTATTCATTATCCATCATGGTTTAAAACTCAACCAAACTAATCAAACATTGTTATTAAATCCAAACAAAACATATAAAGTAAGAAGATCAAATATCCTATATCCCATGTGATTTAAATCTATTTTCATCTGTCGCAGGTTTTTGGTACGTACTTCTAAATAGCTTTTCTTTCTGCACTTCGGGTTCTACTTCGAGTAACTCTTTTTGTACCTGTAGGGGGTAAGAACATAGGGTAAGCAAAGCTCAGTAGGTACAACCAAAACATAGGTTGATGTTCTAACACCTTTTTTAAAAAATCCACAAGCCTTTTTGCCACAAAAACCTCATCCAAACAATATCTCTTTGAAACCATCTTTGAAACCTCTCATATACACTCTTCTTTTTCAAAACCTATCTAGCATCTAATTTTGAACTCTCAAAACATATTTTTTTTAAAAACACTTTTAAAATCAATTTTGGTGTCAACTATCGAAAACAGGTTTATTTTTTGAAAACAACTATAAAGAGATAAATATGATATAACAGTATATATGTAGAAGTGTATGCAGCAAATCTGTATTCTCACATCCTCATTAACATTTAATTATTATTAAGTCTTTCCACTTTTCGTCAGGGCAGTTGCGGCATCCTACCAATGGCTATTATGGTCGTCAACCTCTATCACTTTTAGATAAACCCGGGTAAACCTCTCTTGCGGAGATGCCACTAGGGCATATACAACGTCTATTAAGACAAAAGCAACGTCCCTTAGGATAAACTGACGATTAGATATGTTTTATATCACGACTTCACCTATCACATTAGCTCAATTATTTCTCTCTTACGGAGTATATCATATACCTCTCTTTTGGAGCACATTATCGTCCTTACTTATGGAGCACAATTCACACCCTATCTAGGGATTATTTTGATATCATCATGGGTATCCTAATCATGGTTACTAAGGCAACTAACCTCACAACCCAAGTGTCTTTTTTAGAAACCTCTCGTCTTATCACTTTAACTTGTAATAACTTACTAACTTTCACTCAAGTTTACACAACCCAAAACCCGATGCAATTTTATGCAGAAAACCTTTTAAAAAAACAATATTTAATTTTATGAAAACAAGTTTGAAAGCATGCAACTAAACTAATCGAGAAAACTGGGAAAAAATTTGAAAAATAAGTTTTAAGGATGGTGGTTCTCCGTACCTTTTTCGCTTAATTTTCACGCGGCTTTGACTTGATCTTCCTTTGACTCCAGAATTCCAAGCTTCTTCAAAACTTGAATAGTTTGAGAGAGTGAGAAATCGGCTAGGGCTAGGGCTTGGGGTTTCTTCTTCTTCTTATTTTTTTGTTTTTTTTTTCTAAATGAAGGAGAGTTTTTTGTGTGGGATGGGGAGCACGACCACGCCCCCTATTTATAGGGTTCGGCCTCCCCATTCCACCTACTTAAACTAATTCTAGACCTATCCTAACTCCACCCTAATCCATCTCTATCTCAAACTCTCTTAATTATCTTTTTATTTATCTTTTGTTTTTAAACTAATTTAATTCTAATATGAATGGGCCTATTTTTACTTGAGAGGATAGTGTTTTAATTATTTTAGATGGCTAGGATTAAATCCCTAATCCATCTTACGGTTCACATTAAATACTACTATTTTTAGATAATTAAGGAAACCTAAGTGTTTTATGTTTTGGAAACTATTTCTATGGCTATGATTTAGTAACTTTTAGATAAGTTTAATCTAATGGCTTATATTTATTTCTTATTCACCAAGTTTTAGTATTTATCTAAAAGAAATACATTAGCAATTATCTTTAAATTAGTAATTATCCATTATTTAGAAAACTACTAAAATTTAGGTGTTTTAACTTAGCTAACAAGTTTTAGAGTTTTAGGAAACCCAAGACTCCCTAATTAAGTGGCGCACAAGGCAGCCCCTTGTGCCTACTTTTTTGGTAAGTGGGGCCCACCTCTTGGTCACCCCTTATCCTAGGTTTACTAATTACACCCAACTACCTCTTTTCATT
This sequence comes from Macleaya cordata, assembly GCA_002174775.1. Lineage (NCBI taxonomy): Eukaryota > Viridiplantae > Streptophyta > Magnoliopsida > Ranunculales > Papaveraceae > Macleaya > Macleaya cordata. The sequence goes on along the minus strand of MVGT01003180.1, from coordinate 18,706 downwards.
TCATTTCCACTTTCATTTCATTTCATTTCTAATGAAACATTTAGTGTTTCAAAATGATTCTAACTTAATGGTTTATTCCATCATTTCTAAGTTTCCATCCTAGGGTTTAGAGTGTTCACTAACATTTCTAGCTCCGAAATGTTCATTTCTAAGTTCATTTCATTTCTAGGTGTCTTATGGCATTTCTATGTTTTGAACTACTAGAAATGATTATTGTTTATGGTTATTATAAGTTTTAAGTTAGTTCCTACATTGAATATAAGTCAATGTAACCCTAGTTTTCATTTCATTTCTTTGGTTTTCCAAACCGAAGGTTCATTTCTAAGGTTTTATGGCTCATTTCTACAAGATAACCCTAATCTCTCCCTCAAAGAGATTTTGAAAACATTTGGTTTTGTTTTGAAAAGCATTTTGAAAACATTTGGTTTGGTTTGAAAAGCATTTTGAAAACATTTGAAAAACTTTTTATGCAAGATTCTCTGCAAAACTCATTTTGCATAACATTTCTACTCATTTCTCCTCGTGTATACACTCTATGTATACCACTCATGCATCGGGGATGGTTTTTGGTAGAAGCTTATTTTTCTGATACTCTTTGGTTTCTCTCCTTAGGTTTACACCTTTCTAACTCTTGTTGGGCCTATTTTGGGTCAATGGGCCTTAAGCCTATGCTTAAGCCTAGGTGGAAAAATTGGGGATATTACAGACATGGAATGCATGTGTATGAGGTTTGGTGTAAATTCTTATGTTTTTCCAAATGGTTTGAAATTATATTTGATGTTGTCACATAAGTGAAAAAGGGTGACAGAGTTGTAGATTAAGGTGTATGTGCCACAAGTATTGGAATGATCATGATTACACCTTGATGTGACTTAAAGTTGTCTTATAGGATATCCAAGAGTGGTTCTAGGCCATTTTCAGGCACGTGAAGTAATGGGTAAAACTAATTATTATCCGTGTTACATGTGTCGTAGGCAAGGTGAGTTAGTTGGATTCTTCTTTACGAGAATCCAACAAGAATGGGTATAAGTATAGATTTGTTAAGTTTATATAAGTATGAATAAACCTTTCGATTTATTGTAAATGAACAACGGCAGGCTTGATCCCGGAATGGGTACGTAGGCAGCCGCTATGCGGTTTAGCTAAGAATACAACAAATTACTTTCGGTATTATTTATGGCTATATTTATAAAGATAGAAGATTATTAAATGGGAATGATGTTCTAATAAGGGAGCATTGGATAATAGAGACAAGGATGCTGAGGTGTTTTAAGGTATTGACCTTCAGAGTGAATTAAACCAAATGAATTCACATAGAGTGGGAATGGTTATTGCTTAGTTTAGCTATGTTAGTAAACTTTCCTTAAATGCTTTGGAAACTACGACGAGGTTTTAAAGATTTACTTTTACTCACACACTTCTCAAAATCAGTATAATTGTGGACCGTACTTATAAAATTAAACATGTTTCGAAGTTTAAAACTCAAATGATGATTTGAGAACTCTTGTAATCTTATAAAAATAAAGATGCATAACTTTGTAAATTTTTACCACTTAAGGGCTTGTGAAACCCCAAGTACTGCAGCCTTGAACACGAATCTTGTGTGCTAAGGATGAACAGTAGTTACACATTGTCTGTAGTAACTTTGATTTCTGTGTAAAACTATCATAAACAGGCTTTGCTTTAAAACATGAGGGTTGTAGCCTTTGATGTTTAAATTAAGTACAATTTTACTACACTGATTTTGGATTTGTACATTGGGAGTAATGACCAAGTCACTACTGTTGATGCAAACTCTAACAAATTATGTTCTTATGTCTATGCATAGTTTACTCATTCTTGTACTGAGGAGAACCTTGTTTTTGAAAAGTGATTTCTTAGATATATAAAGTAAACCATGGTGCATGTATGACGCTTTTCAAAAAAAAAAAAAATTTTTTACTTGGGATTTCTCAGAGGACTCTAGTTGACGTTAGAGTCCAAAATGAAAGAATTAATCCCATGAACACTCACGTGTTAAAAAACCTTTTCTTTCTTCTAACTTTCCTATTGTAACGGACTTTAGACTCGGGTGAATGAGTCAGATAATGGATTCCTAGGGCCAGGGCGTTACATGCCCTTTAATTACAGTCCGCCACTAAGATTTTATATATCAAATTGCGCCAATTGGATTGCCCACTTAGCTAACCGACCCATCTTCTGATCCCTGGATAACAACATTTTCAATCGAAACTCTGTGATAACTTTTATTATATGTGCTTTAAAATAATGTGGCAACTTTTGAGAAGCAAATACTACCGTATATATGAGTTTTTCAACCAAAGAGTATCTCATCTCAATTGGCATTAGAGATTTACTGATAAAGTATACTCGTCTTTCTACCTGAAGTTCATCTCTAACGAGAACAACACTTACTGATGAATCTGTGGCAGATACATACAGTCCCAAAGTTTTCTCCCGTACATTTCTTCTATTTATAGACAAAACACCTTGACTGTAGCTTCCTTTGGACGTTACTATCTATCCACGTCAGATTTCCCACCTTTCTTTGACGCTCCTCCTCGCGTGATCTTTCTGGCGCTCCTTCTTGCCATGTAGAACTCCTCTTAGTTGAAATCCACTCGCTGCTTTCTCCTGGACCTTTTTCTCTTTTTAAACAAACTAATTACCTTCCTACCCATCTTTACATAATTACAACTAGCTCAAACTAGATGAATCATCTTTCAGATATATTTTATCTTTCCACCAGATGAACCACCACTTCGTACTTATATCTCTCAACTAGATGAACCATCTTGTACATAGATATTCTATCTTACTTTAAGATGATTCATCTCGCTGGAAATTACCTCCATAGATACCCACAGTGCTGAACCCCAAGGGCAGTGACGCCTCTTTCAACAGGTGCATGACATAGGTTTTTACTAGCCCACTATGGAAGAAAACACCGCCAGGGTCGTCCAGTAATGTAAAGAATGCCAGATTCACACCTCGACCAAAACTTTGCACTCAATCATTTCTCCATGGCACTCTACAGTTGGGACTAGACTTGATTGAACCTATCCATCCAAACTCATTATGGCAACAAAAATGGATCATCACAGTCACGAATTATTTCACCAAGTAGGTGGAGGTAGCTCCTCTACAGACTACCATGCGGAGCAAGAGTTGCTGAATTTATCAATGAACAAATCATACGTCACTTTGGAATCCCAAAGTACATCCTTTCGGATAATGGCACACCTTTTGTAAACAAAAATGTGAGAGAGTTCACAGAAGAATAAGGCATTCGCCACAACGCCTCCAGGCCATACTACACAAGGCAATGGCCAGACCGAAGCCACCAACAAAATCCTGATGAGGATTCTGAGCTGAACAGTTAATGACAACCACATGATACTATATCAACATCAAAAAGATATGCCATGTTCATGCATAAAAGCCATATCATCACATGCCTTCATTCCTACATGGTCATCATATCACGTACATGTATGTAAAAAAATCACATTTCATAAACTTGCATCCATCATGTACTACATACTAGAAACCATATGACATAAACATGAAATCAACATTTACACCATTTTTACCTTTAAAATCATGCATAGATTTCATCATAACATTAAAACCATCATTACATCATGGCTTCACCATTATACCATACATCATCACATACATCATCACATTGATTACATACTTTAAACACAAAAATACAGGAGATAAGATGAGAAATTTTCACCTAACAAGCTCAAATCCCAAGATGTATGTATGAGAGATCCCTTCTGTTAGAGTAGATGGTAGAGATTTCCTCTTTAAATCAAATTTCCTTGTCTCCTCCAATAAATGAGAACGAAAATTAAAGAATCTCTAACCTATGACATCACTTGTGATGTAAGGGAGAGAATGGAAGAGATTTGATGGAACTCTCTGCCAGTTCTTACTTTACCCAAAAATGGAGAAGAAAAACTTGAAACAAAGAAAACCTTAAAATAACTACTTTCACCAAAATAAAAAGAACTCCTAAAAACCTAAGAGAAGAAAATGTTTTCTCTTACCTTTCCCTATCTTTCATTAACCTCTCTCTCTACAAAAACCCTCATTAGACTTCTCTCCTCTCTTTCCAGGAAAACTAGAGAATTAAACCTAAAATGAAGAGAAAAGCTCTAAAAAGAAAGAAGAGATCCCTCAAAAAAGAAAAAAACCCCCTCACCTCTCTACCTCATTACTATATATAGAATTCTAATGGGACACATGTGTCTCTAGGATTGGTTGGTTTCAAAACTTCACCAACAAAATGACAACTGTCCCAGTGGGTGATGAAAACCCAAGATTCCTTCTTATCCTCCCAAAATATGTGGCTAGAAATAATCTATCTGATGTGGAGAGATAAGATCAAGGAGGGTGTTTTTGAAAAAAGCAGGGGTTAGGAACCAATTTAGGCAAGAAATAATGCAGGGACCTATTTGTAAATTAGACAAAGTAAAAAAGAAACGGGTTGGAGCACGTGTGGGTGAGTGTGACCTACAAGGGAAGCTCGCGTAAGCGTGGCAGCATGGCCAAACCGCACAGTGGATGTGCGGTTTGGTCAAATGAGTATGCTGTTTGGGTTGCCACGTCACACTTGTGTGTGACGCAACCCAAACCGTACATTGGGTGTGTGGTTTTGACTACCACGTCACCTTTTTTTAAAAAAAAAAACAAAAAAACTGTTTTTTTTTTTTTTAAAAAAATAACAAAAAAATAGATCTTTTCTCCCTTTTTTTTAAAAGTTTTGAATATTATTAAAACATAATTTCTATCAAACATTGTTAAGGTTAGAATATTTGAAACCCACTAATCCTAACATGACACGTGTCGACACTTATGCTCCTAACACTAACAGAAAAACCTACAGTTCTAAACTACACTGGTTCTAACCCAAATTCGAGATTCCTCTAATCTTGGTTCCATTCTTAATTCGGTTTTTAACCGAATGTTGGAGGGATGAAGTTAGGCCCATTTGGTTTTGTTAAGCCAATTTTGAACGGGTTTTGCACGTAAATCGAGGTGCGACTAAAATAGGTAATTTTCACTGGTGTGCGAAAATTTGGTGTCTACAGATGCCCCTCCTCGCCAGAGACCGCTTGCGGGCGAATAGCTAGGCCGACGATGCCTGATTTTCGCGCATCAATTAAATGGTCAATCCTAAAGTAGAATGATCTAGGTTGTGAATTCGTCTAACCATTCATAGTTAGTCGAAGTCGGGCATGAATTTTGTCGGTCTGCTTCCGAGCTAATTCGTCCCCTTACATTTGAGTGAAGGTTTGTGCGGTACCGCCGACCTTGATCAGACAGTGGCTAGACCTACATGCTTCTGCCACCTCTGATGTGGTAAGAAGTGGTCCGTGATTGTTGGCATTTTGTCAGGTTCTACATGGTCTAGGAGATGGCTTTGGAAACTAGATCATTTTTCTTTACGAAAATTCCATTTTAACAGTTTTAACAGTACCCAGATGGATTAGGGATTCCTCTTACTCGATTGCCACCTTAGGATTTGCGCACATTGCTAGGGTTTTTACACCACTCCATTATTTCGACACTTCGGTTTTCTATTCTTGATTTGATGTGACTAGTTGACTGCTTCATTACTTGGCATTGACCTTTGCATTTTCTCTTGACTTTTTTGGCCGATTTGAAGCCTTAATGTTGATTTTAACTTAATTTTCATGGCCTTGGCCAATTTGAATGCTCCTGACTTGACTTTCTTAGCCTTGGTTAATTTGAAGGCTTTTTTATGATTCTAACTTGATTTGATACTAAGGTTAACTGTCCTTAACTCTTGATTGCCGAATTTTCCTTTTGCTTTAGCTTTGTTCAAAATTTGGTGCTTTGAACCTTGATGGACTTTTGACTTTAATGCTTTGCTCCTTGGAGGTTCTGCCCTTTTGTTAACTTGGAGAATCTGGCCCCTTTCTGCTTTTGTTCTGCAACTTCTCCCTTCTTTTGCTCTTTGTGAGTTGGAGATTTTTTTTTAAGAAGGACTTTTCCTTATCCTAGATGCTTCTTTATGCTTGGTGAAAGGTCCATGTTTTATGTTTGTCGAATTTCGTGTCAAAAATTAACTCAAGATGATCACTTGTAATTCTGAGTTAGAGTCTAGTGAGTCTCGGTTCACTTCGGTTGAAAGAGAAGAAATCTACAAAGGCCCCGAAGAACTCAACTCACCACCGGAAGACATCCTAGGATGGTAAGTGACTTAGAACACTATGTACCATAGGTGGTTAGATTGCTAAGAGTGTTTCCCACACTGTTTGTTCTTGATAAAATGTGTTTTAAAAGGCAAAAACTTAATCTGGACAGTTTTGGTTTCGAAACCAAGAAGCTTGGTTTCGAAACCAACTACATTGATGGTGTTTTTTATATAGGGAAAAGTCTTGAAAGTCTAATTTCACCCTACGGTTAATGAATTTAACCGTATGTCAATGTGACTATGGTGAAGGATCACACAATCACCTAATTAAAAATTACTAAGGTGATAAGAGTACAACAAAAATCTCTAA
>MVGT01002814.1:126827-145890 GCA_002174775.1 Macleaya cordata | reverse complement strand
TTAGTCACATTGACATACGGTTATTCCAACTAATAACCGTAAGGATTTTAGACTTTCAGCGGCCCTTACTTCATAACTAAGGATGTATTAGAGAATTGTTTGATCTAACTATCATTATTCTACAAAAGAGTGTGTACAGAGATTTAAGTCTGAGCCCCCTAAGCTTATGTTTCATGCTTATAAAGTTTTCTGGGCAAAACTTGATACAAATGCCTATTATTTGGCACGTGTCGAAAAAGCGACACACGTGACTTATTTCGCACGTGCACTGAGCAGCACATTATATGGATATTATTGTTCGTACAACTCGCATAGTCGTCGAGACTTATACGAAACATTGTGAAACGTGAGTATGTCCTCACACGTTCACTATCAAAAAGCAACACTTAGTTTTTCCTTCTAAGCGGGCAACGTAGGACACGTGTAGTGTATTATCTAAAGATACGTGTACAAATGTGGTAGTTTACGATTTTTGAAAAATGTAAGTCTTATAACATGGGTGTGTTATTGCACACATGCCTAAAGTGATTTTGAAAACATTATACACGTGTTTCTCTTATCACGTGCGAAAGAAAATGACTCATGCTCGTATAAGCACGTGCACGGAGGGTTTTCAAAAGTATGTTTTTCTCACGTGTACCTCTAACACGTGCAAAAGGGATACGTGAGGTCAAATTCACGTATACGTGAAAGTTTTACGAACATGACGTGTGTGTACCACATCACACATGAAATGAGCATGACCTAGTTCTAAACTTAACTAGAATTCCTAATTCTCTTTATGAAATTCTAGTATTAGAATGTATGCAAAATGATTTTTTATTATGTAAAAATCATTTATTTTTCTTCTCCTTTGAAAATTATGATTTACGCAAAGTAGATTCCGTTTAAGAAATAACCCAACTTAGTTAAGTAAGCAAGACCATTAACCCAGTGTAGACACGAATGTCGAGCTTATATGCCCGTCTTTGGTGGTCTTACTTAACAAGTTTAGGAGAATTCCTAGACTTATCCCGAAATAACAAGCTGTGGAGCCGGAATCCAGCACCTCCCAGCGCACTCACTCTCTCCACCTCCGAAGAAGAGAGAGAATGTACACGTGGAAAACGCGAAATAGGATTCGCCCACATGGGGGTGAATAAATGTGGTAGGGGTATGGAGTCGCCACCTGATTTATGGGAATCAGGACCCAAGATTTTGGAAAATCAGCCTAAAACTATTTTTTTAGAAAAACCATAGCGATAATCCAAATGAAGGTCTGCGGTTAGAGAAATGGATAAGGGGATCAAGGTACGGGTTGGGAAGGTGTTAGGCACCCAACAACCGCCCGTCCGTAAGGACGGCCTCTACTTCGCGATTAAAAGTTTTCAGGGGATAAATGATTAAAACTAAATAATGCTATATATAAACAACAACTGCACAAAATAAATAAATAAATGAATAAAGAATAAGCCACCCTAAATCTACGTGTCAGGATAGGTAGCTCTGGGGCGAAAAAATGCATACACTCATCTGGTTGAATGCCGCAAAAGAAAGCGACAAGCGCCATCAGTAAGCCCGTGTGCAAAAAACAAGGTGACGCAGATGTGCTCTATATCCACCCGCGAACAAAGGGTGTGATACGTGTAATATGTACACGTACACTCAAGCATGTGATATGGTGCTGTATACACCATACACTGAAGCGATCACGTGCAGTATGCCATGTGCGCCGAAGAGAGAGTCCTATCCTTGGACATAAAACAAATGATTCACACGTTACACGTGTGTCGCCTAAACAGAGAAGTCACGTTCTTGAACGCGATTCTCACAAAAGGGGCAAATATGTCCTTAGACATATGCCGAAATGGAATCACGTGTTGGATATACGTATCCGAATAAAACAGGGATCACGTTCAACATAAAACATGCCCGAGAGGGATCATGCGCGATGGTCGCATGCCCAAAAAAAGAGAAGGGTTCATAGCATCCATAGATGTGAACCTCAAGAAGGGATCACGTGATCAGGACACGTACCCAAGAAGGGATCATGTCTAACACGAGACGTGCTCAAAGAGAAAGCAAATTCATAACACCCTTAGATGTGAATCTCACAACGGGATCACATCCAACATAGGATATGCCCAAAAGATGAAAGGGTTCATAGCATCCGTAGATGTGAACCTCAAGAGGGATCACGTGATCAGGACACGCGCCCCAAAAAAAAAGACAGACTTATAACACCCTTAGGTGTGAATCTCACGACGGGATCACATCCAAAATAGTATGTGCCCGAGAAAAAGGGATCACACCATGCACGTGTGCCCAGGAAGAAAACGAACATCGATGGGACGCGATGTATGCACGCCCTACGGTCTAATGTCACACGAGGGTTTCTAAAGATCCCTAATCTGTTTTAGGAAGATCTTGACCCTATATGCATGAAATCCTAAGCTAAATGAGATGAATTTTGAAAAACATTTTCTTTCAAAACTTCAAAACATTTAAAACAAAGATGAGAGTAAAATAAGAATTTCAGCTCATGTGAAACCCTAAGTCCTCTCGAAAATAACACGAAATCCTAGGCTAATGCAACCTAGGAATCTAAAGCACCAAGCCCTAACCCTAGAGGGGAACTAAACTAGAGACCTTAATCTCTATTATTATTTGTTTTTAGGGTTTGGCAATCCATTGAACCCTTAGGTTCGATAGGAAGAGACATGGATTCTTAGATCCAGGTGAAAGGATGAGGCCCTTACAGCCTGAAAGATGAAATGGGCTATGTGCCCGCAAGAAAGAGTTGGAGCGATGGGTCTAACAAAAGGGGTGGGCCTTTGGGCCGACATCCATAGGAAGGGCTTTGAGCCCAAAAGGAAGAGTGTAGGCACTGAGGCCCACAAAAGAAGAGAGATGGGCCCTAAGGCCCAAACGAGGGATGGGCCCACCATAAGAGAACGGGCCCAAAAGCCCGAAGGTAGCTTATTTGTAAAGTTTATTCGATTTCAACCTAAAGCTATTAAAGCAGTTAAAATATGAAAAACAAGGCTACTAATTACTCGAAATTAATAAACAAGTAAAATGAAGTAACATGCCTCCGCGCTCACGATGTTAAAGCTTTAAACACAAAACGTAGTGTAAGCGAGCCTTATTATTATGACATCATAAACATGAATTTCAAGCATAAGATGCATGAGATTAAACATATAAGAAAAAGAGAGCCAATTAAGGCCTCACACTTAATTCTTAAACCAAATTCGACGATCCACACCGTCTAATATGTTCAACATGTCAAAAAGCATGAGATTATTAAGAAGATCAAGGCAAATGCTCACTTTCTAACATTAAAACCTACACTTCTTGCTCTTTTTGGTGAGAGACCAAAAACACACTTTCATGATAATCAAGCATGCACCATTATATTATGGCAAACCACACATCATGGAGATCTCTTCCTCAAAGATATGGACCTAAATCATATATTCATGCATCAATAAAAAGATAGCAAAAATAGCTTCAATCTTTAAATCTAAGATGAATTTAAACGATCCAAACCGTTCATAATATGCATTAGGCAGCTAAATGACATGAAGATCAAGATAGATAACATGGAATCAACACAAATTAAAGTCTTGTTAACTCTCTTTTTTATGTGACAAGCAAACAAAGGCATGGAGAAAAATCCATCCACATGATATTATCAATAATGATATGCTCATAACATATTATGTATATGAAAACATGATAATATTTACTCTCATATCAAAAAATAAACATACTATACTTCATGTGAAATCAAAAGAGACCATATCGTCACATATTTCATCCATATCATTCACATATCATAGTTATGGAGCATTTATTATAAAAACATTTAAAGCTAAGATTTACATCCATTTAGCATGGTCCATCACATACATACATGCATGTAAAAAATATCATATCATATAAAAATCTACATCCATGCATTTCATGCTAAATAACATAATATAGACATCAAATTAGAATTTACACCCATTTATCATCAAAACTATGCATGAATTTCACCTTACCATTAAATTCTTCATTACATCATGATTTCATCACCATGTCATACATCATCACATACTAACGCATATATCACTCCCTACATCATCTCATACATCACTACATATATTATCTCACACTTTACATGCATTAAACATAAAATTTAAAAGATGAGGTGTAAAGATTTTACCTAGCAAGCATAGATCCCAAGATTCATTGTATGAGAGATCCCTTTGTGGATGGTAGAGATTTATTTTCCACACCAAGTTTCTTCTTCTCCTCCAATAAATGAGAGCCAAAATCAAAGAATCCTAAATTTATGACATCATAGTGATGTATGGAAGAGAATGGAAGGGATTTGAAGTTGTCTTTTCTTTTTATTTTTTCCTAGAACTCTCTGGTAATCCTTCCTTTACCCAAAAATGGAGATGAAAAACTCAAACAAAAAGAACCGTAAAAGAACTACTTTCACCAAAATAGAAAGAAATCCCAAGAACCAAAAAGAAGAAGTGTTTTCTCTCACCTTCCCCTTTCTTTCTCTAACTTCACTCTCTACCAAAACCCTAAAGCTAGACTTCTCTTCCCACAAGAAAAGGAATCTCAGAGAACTAAAACCTTAAAAATGGAGAGACAAACCAAAAGAAAGAAGAACTCCCAAATAAGAAAGGTAGAATCTCCAAAATAGGAAAAGAGAAGAAGAGAGCCCAATTTCTCTACCCATTACTATATATAGAACTCTAATGGGACACATGTGTCACTGTGATTGGTTGGTCTCAAGCTTCCACCCAAAATTGGACAAGTGTCCTAGTGGGTAACAAAAACCCAAGATTCCTTCTTATCCTCCCAAAATGTGTGGCTAGAAATAACCTATCTGATGTGGATAGATAAGATCTGGGAGGGGGTTTTTTGAAAAGCAAGGGCTGAGAAATAATTTTGGTAAAAGACAAAACAGGGACTTGTTTGTAATTTTGGCTAAAATGGGAAAAATGCGTATGGGTCACGTGTGGGTGAACGTGACCCGTGGGTGAAATGGGTAGCACGACCAAACCGCACAATGAGTGTGCAGTTTGGGCTGCCACGTCACATGCAGTCCAAACCGCACATTCAATGTGCGGTTTTGGTCAAAATTGGTCAAAACCGCACATTAAGTGCGAGGTTTTGACTGCCACATCAGCAAAGATTTATTTTTTTATTTTTTTTTAAAAAAAAACCTTTTTTTACCAAAAACAACCCACGTACATGTAACTGATTTGTGGTCCCCACCACTTGTAATTCTTTTTTATTTTACAAACTAAAATCCCACCAAAACAAAATCTGATTTTCTTTTCAAAATAAAATGCTTCGTTTTTATAAAATGGGTCCCACATTTTGAAATCTTTTCTTTGCTTAAAACAAACAAACCTTTTTTAACTAAAAAAAAGGCCCAAACTTGGACCTGAATTGTTTTGTCTTAAAATAAACTTTTTTTTGTTTTATAAAAAAAATTATGTCCTACATGATAATTGCTTTATTTGTAATTGGGTCCCATCACTTTAAATTTATTATTTTTTGTTGAAAACATTTTATTTGTAATGGCCAACCAAGAGATGACAGGTGGCCCCACCTAATGACCTAGAATCAAAAGGAAACCTAACGGTTCTACACTGGGCCTATTCTACCCCGAATTTGAGATTCCTTTGATTTTGGTTCGATTCTTAACTCGACCTTGAACCTAATTTTGGAGGGATGAAGTTAAACCTGCTTAGTCATGTTAAGCCAATTTTGACCGGATTTGGCACGCAAATTGGGGCACTATTAAAATGGGTATTTTTCACTGGTGTGCGAAAATTTGGCGTCTACACAAGCAACTTAATGCTAATGCATGCTTAATCTAAATCCAAACAAATTTAACCTAGATTTATCTTATTCTAGAAAAGATTATCTTTTTTAGCTATTAGGTTTTTAGGGTTTGGGAAAGAATGGGCTTATTAAGCCCATAAGAGAAGAAGTGGGTTGTAAAAACCCTTTTTGTGAAGTGGATGTATATCCAACTTCATTGGAAATGGGCTTTTTGAAAGCCCAAGATGGACAATGGGCCTAGGGGCCCAAACTTGAAATATAAGATCCATAATGTCCATTATGGGCCTTAAATTCAAGGAATGAGAAAAAGTAGGGGTGTGGGTCCACTAAAGTTTATTTTAAGGCTTATGGAGTATTTTATGAATTTAGGAGCAAAAGTGTAATTGTAAACCTAAGACTTTTATTACTTTTCAATAAAACCCTAGCTTTTGCCCATTAGGCACAAACATTGCTTCTTGACAATAAAGTAGATGTAAAATGGCATTGTGGTAAATAAAGCAACTTTTGCAACAAATCATATGTTATCATGACTCAAAAGCAAAAAATAACTTTATATGGAAACCCACATGTTATCATAGATCAAAAAGGTGTATTTTTACACTAATTACTTTGTTTTTAAATCCCAATTGTTTTTATGGATCAAAAAGTAGCTTTTTCTTGCAAACACTTTTTTTTATGTCTCAATTATTTTTATGGATCAAAAAGTACATTTTTATATAAACTAATTTATTTTTGTATCTTATTTATTTTTATGGATCAAAAAGTAGCTTTCCCATGCAAACATTTTTCTTTTTATGTCCCATTTATTTTTATGGACCAAAAAGTGCATTTGTGTGCAAAAGTGATGAACATCAAATTTCCATATATTTTCATGGAGTATTCATGGCATTTAAACCTCATGTTCTTACTAACATATACATTAGAGCATGTTTTCTTATGAAAATTAGGCTAATCATGATGTAAATGGCATTTTAACTCAAGTACAACATTACTTCGTAACCTAAAACATGATTTTAGCATTTAAATAAGATGACATGCATACATGAACTTTAACACATCAATATATATATTTAAGGTAAGATGCATCTATTGTATGAAATACATTCATGGTTAATTTTACACAAAAAGCTTGAGGATGAGAAATTTTACTCGGCCTTTTGCCTAAATCTCCAATGTTGCAAGAAATTGTACCTTGAAATCCTACACCATTTTTGGTAAGCCTCCAAGGTAAAAATGGGATGAAAATGATACTTTCTCCCACTAGAAAAAAGCTCCTGGAATGGTTTTTGGAAACAAAGAGATTCTTGAAGTTTGTGCAAAAATCTCTATGAATTTGTTAGTGTGTTAAGACTCAAGGCACCCCTTTCTACTTATAGATGTAGGGAGGAATTTTGGCTGTCGGATCATTTTTGATCAAAGGGTTCTAATCTGTCTTTATCCAAAAGGACAAATGAGAGAGAAGAAAGTCCTACCACAAAATGAGTCTCTCAAGTGGAGAAAGGAAAAGACCCCAACGGCTAGGGCAGCCCTGGCCGTTTATGGTAAACGACCAGGGTCACCCTGGCCATTAGGCGCACGCGCACCGACAAGCTTTGCCGCATATTGCCAAAAAAATGAAAAACTTGAGTGGAGAGAGAAAATGGGGCGAACGGCTAGGGTTACCCTAGCCGTTAGGCTCACGCGTGGCCAATAAATTTTGCCGAAAAATGCCAAAAAAGTGGGTCTCTCAAGTGGAGAGAAAAAATAGGGTGAACGGCTAGGGTCACCCTGGCCGTTTAGGGTCAACAGTTAGGGTGGCCTAGTCGTTTGGTCTTGCGAGCCCTATTTCTCTTGCGTTTGGGTTTTTGACATCCTAGGGTTGATTTTGGTTGATTTTGGTTGATTTTTTGAGGTGCAAAATTCTGGTGTCTATAGATACCCGTCTTTAACAGAGGTTGCCTGCGACCGAATGTGAAAGCCAATGACACCCGATTTTGCACCCCACGAAACTTACCATTCTTATCAGATCGCAAGCTTTTTGCAAAGTGTTATCCACGCTTGAGCGTACGATGGGCTGGTGGTGATCTTGATTTGCCAGTTTCTCAGTGGGATTTCTTGCTCTTCGAAAGTGTGGGCCAAGACTTTTACACTACTACTACTTGCTTCCCTTCTTAAGAAAATCTTAGTGCTTCTAGCTTTGGACTTCTCTTGGTCGATCTTCGAGAGATTTTTCCACCTCTCCCACACACCTTACATAGTGTTTTGACGTAAAATTGCCATTGGAGTGTTCACTTGTGCACTTTGTCTTTGGATGGCAGGTTAGCTTTTAAAAAATAAAAGATATTGTACTTTATTCTTTTCCAGTGGTTGCCTTTTATTTGGAGAAATATCATTAATCCATTTCCCCTTTTAAATAGATGCTTATCTTTTACCTTCGATTATAAATTTGGCGTCCCAGGTTCTCGTAACCTATCTCCTTTTCTTCTTTAAAGGTTTTATTTGAGAACTTTGCTCTTTTCTCATATAGTCATGGCTAATGTCCGGAGTTGGATCGAGGGAATGGGGGACGTCGAGCGCAATGCAGTGGCAGAGTTCTGGCTTAGTCACATTGTTGACCTGGGCCGAGTTGTTCTCGATTTACATTTACTACGGGCGGCTCAGACTTGCTGGAGCCCACCCGTTCACCTTTTCCGCTTCTGCCACTTGTGCCCAACCTCGGAAGGGTTTGGAAAGATTTTAGGAGTTTGATTGACCGATACTTTGATCATTCCCCCTCCTGACGGTGTTTCAAGCAGGGACTTTTTGAATTTTACTGGCTACTTCTTTGCCAATGTGCTGGATCATTTTTTTACCCCACAGGGGCTTCATTCGGAAAACATTGCTCAATCCTTTCGTCATTGCCCAGATCCAGACGTCAAGGGGTATGCTTTCTGCCTCTGTATTACTGGACTATTCTCCTCTCGTCATTTCGGTCCTCTTCTAAACACGTGAGGGAGGTTGAATCGCCCCTACTATTCTAGGGGAAATGTTTGACTGTTTCGACTTCGACTTTGACCCTCATGCTATTACCGGAAGCCCTTACATCCTCCAGGTGAGACACCCTTCCTTGTCCTTTTCTCTATTATTTGAGAGTCCAATTCTTATCGTTCTAATGGAATCTTGCAGATATGGCTGGCAGAGCATTTAAAGAGAGTTGAGTTCCCAGAGGGCAGAGAGTATACAGTCAATGTTGTAGACTCGTATGCGCGACGTGGTTATGACGGTCGCCTTTCTGGCGACCTTGCAACGTGGTTGTCGGTTTCTTCTACCAACTCCATTCGGTGGCACATGCCGCACTGGCCTGTGCATTTGCGCTGCTCCCATTTTATGGGCCATTATGCCGTCTCTATTATGAGGATGACGAGGAGGACCTTTTATTGTCCGAAACTGATCATTCGACAATTTGGCTTTTACCCAGATGTACCAGATCTTTCTGGCCGCTTTTATGGTCCCGCTGAATTGACTCTCCGATTTTTGGCTATTGTGGCTAGGGGATGGCAAAATCTGGCCCTCGATGTCCTGGGCAGGCACGTGATTTTACGAAGCGATGAGTATAAGGACTGGCGTCGCTTCTTCAATTTCTTCGATGATTGATGGTTGTCCTTACGAGGAAAAGAAAATTTTTATGTCACTTTCTGATGAAGTTGTTATCTGCACCTTTTCATTTTTATTTTATTTTCTTTTGGAACCTCATACTTGTACTTTATATTGTTAGAAATAAAATGGAACCTAACTTTTTAGGCCCCACCATGAATCTTTGTGCAAAAGAAATGATGTCAGAAACTCAGGGTTTAAAGCCAAACCCTGGGGATTAAAAAACTTTTTTTTCTCTTTGGTCAACGGCCTGGGTTGCCCTAGCTGTTTGGTGCAGACAGCCAGGGTGGCCTGGCCGTCTGAGGCCAACGGCCAGGGTGGCCTTGTCGTCGGTCAAAGTTTTTTTTTTTTTCTAAATTGTGTCGTAAGTTAGATTCGGTCGAAATTCCCATTTGAAAAAGTGTTCCCACTTCCCAGTGAGGAAAGTGGGAACAAAGAGAGAGAAGGGGGGATGTCGACAGATTCTTCTCCCCCTTTCTTCTTCTTCCCCAACTGTTAGAGAGAGAAGGAGTAGCTCCCTCCATTAATGGCTGCCCAAAGCTTGGAGTAGGTTGTCTCCTCCACCCAACTCTGCCATTTTTGCGCCAAATCGTAGATCTGGTCCCGATTAAGGTATTTCTCTATTTTTTTCCTTGAGATTGTGAACCATGATGCTTAGATTAGATTTTCTTGATTTTAAGTCATGGATGTTTGCATGCTTGAATGTGATCTTTTTTCCTATATACCAAAAGAAAGCATGAAATCTACATATAATGTTAGACTTGGATCCTGTTATTTTTTGAAAAGGACAAGGGAAAGCAGATGAGAGACAGGATAAGAACCCACGGCTAAGGTTAGAGTCGCAGGGGTTTTTTTGATAATCGACAGGTAGACTGCCTGAAATGAGTGGTGGGTGTCCTTTACCCACCATTCATCTTTACTCCACGGCAAGAGCAGATGCTGCTCAAGCGGTGGGAAGCAAGATGATTTTTTTTTAAAAAGAACTATTCCAGCCCTACAATTGGGCTGATTTTCCAAAAATGATGATTCAACCTCATCGTGGGGTTGATTTTTTTGAAAACAAGTTATTTCAGCCCCATTATTGGGTTGATTTTGGGAAAAACAGATGATTCTACCCTGTTATTGGGTTGATTTTTGAAAATGATGATTCAACTCCGTTATTGGGTTGATTTTTCGAAAATGATGATTCAACCCTGTTATTGGGTTAATTTTTTGAAAATGATGATTCAACCCCACTTTTTGGGTTGATTTTTGAAAAATGATGATTCAACCCTGTTATTGGGTTGGTTTTTTGAAAATGACGATTCAACCCCATCGTGGGGTTAATTTTTTTGGAAACAAGTTATTTCAGCCCCATTATTGGGTTGATTTTGGGAAAAATGGATGATTCAACCCCATTATTGGGTTAATTTTGTTGAAAATGATGATTCAACCCCGTTGATGCTTCTAGTAATCCCTAGATGGATACGTTGGCTTTCGTCTTTTGCAATTGATTCACGACAAGTTGGTTTTCAACTTGCAGGTCATTTGTCATTTGGATGGGTATTTGAATTAAAGGAGCCTGTAATGCCGCAGCGGGATTCTCAGCTCTCAAGTTGGGAGGTTTGAAGATTCTACCTGCATGGGTCTGATGTTGTATTTCTTGACACCTTTCGTTCGCTTTCTTGAAGGGTTTCAGCCGTTCAAGTGCTTGTGTCAGAGCTTCGTTGAAATCAGTTTTGACCATGTTTATCAGATTACGCTGCCTCCTTCCTGGCTGTTTCATCACTGAAAACAAGTTATGCTTTGAGTTCTTGATATGAGTGTTACCTGTACTAGTTGTTGCTTGACTTGCTATAGTTAGTCCTCTACCATCTTCTGCGAGTAAGGATGGGGCCATTTCTTTAGTCTGAATGGGCCATAACCTTTTAAGTACTTCCTTCTGGGAGATGTTAGTTGGACTTTCAGTGACAACTTCTGGCTGACTTATGTGTCCCACCTCGTGTATGCTGTTATACTGGTTCTGGATGAACTTTATCAGATCTGTAATTTCCCTGGGTTTGATGTAGTGTATATCTTGGTTTTCATCGGCTCGATGCAAAGGAAGAGGATTATTTTCAACATTTGGCTTCTTGTTGAGCACACATACTCCTGGAATGTTGATTTTGTTATCTTCCAATAAGTCTAGAACTACGTTCTTTAGTAACCTGTAACTTGGTGAAAATCACAGTGTTCTTTTAGATTGTACCACGGGGGGAAATGGTTCCTCATTAGGTCAATGATCTCTAAGCCAGATCATCCATGTCTCAACCAGTTTTGGAAGTAATTCAGTTAGTGTGTGGGGTAATTTGGAGTATTCCCTTGGCTGATATTGCTTTTTCGCCTGATACTGATTTCGATTTAGCCCTTGCTACCGATTTAGGACCAGGTCTTGATTGTGGAGCATTGATGAAGTTAACTTGCTTTTTTCCCTATCTTTTATACCTACCATCTCCAATGTTCTTGGATGCGGCATTTGCCCTATTTTTTATGGCATCCTCGATTTGCATACCTGATTGTACTAGCTCAGACTATGCTACAAGACTCTGCGACCAGCTATACTCCATATTGACATTCTTTGGTATGATAGCGATTTGGTCCTCTTCTGAAGGTCGGTCGATCATCTATTTGCATTTGGCTCTCCACCTCGCAATAAAATTGGTGAAGGATTCGTTGTTTTCCTGTGTCAGAGACACCATCAAGTCTGAACTTTAGGTGAATTGTTGTTCCTGATTGTTTCTTTTCCATCTGGAACCTGAACAGTCTAAGCGCAAGATATATTTTAACATGAAAAAGCCTTACGGCGCTAGTGATACAATATTTGTGTAGCGTAACAACTACCCCTTCTCAGGTTTGAATTTGCGGGTGTTTATGGGTGCAATGCATGAGTTCGGCTAGATCGTACTGGCCTTGGCTTAGTTTACCTCAGCAAGATATACCTCGCAGGATGAAGCTAGTCTTTAGCACAAGGCTGAAGCTGTGGTGTTTCAACTGCGATATCCCATATGACCTTTCAGCTGAGAGTCAGTCTACGCAAACTCACTAGTTTTTCTAATCGGTGATCAGAGATAACAAATGCACATGAGAAATGAGATGAGTGCAACAAGTGTAATATATATGATATGTGAAGCAAATCATATAGATGATATCAAAAGTAAGACCTATTTAATTTTCAAAATGGACTCTCTATGTCCCCAGCAGAGTCGCCAGCTGTGGCGCCCTGCCCTTCGACTGACCTTCTGTGGACGTGGCGAAGGACTCGTGGAATTACGTGGTGCCCTTCCAAAAGAACGACAACACTCTCCTTTCTCTCGCCCTGCCTCTCTCTTACGAAAAGAAAATGCTCGGGGATGTTGATGGAACCTGGGGCGTACGAGTTGTTCCTGATTTAAGGGTTTACCTCATGCTAGTGCATCTTCGCTCGTCCGGGAGGTCTAACCACTGCCACCACAATCGCCTCCTGGATCTTTCTGCTCGAAGGGAGAGTCTGCTCCCGCTGCTCCTCTCCTTTTTGGGGTTTGAAATTTTTAAAAAAGTTGTGTGTGTGCATGTGTATGTTCTGTAGATGCTTTTCTTTTTCTTTCTTTTAGCACATTTTTCTAGTCGCATTAAAAGAGAAAGGAGAGTCTCATCCTTTGTTCAATGTTGTAGACTTGCCACCTGAATTTGAAGGGTGTCAGGTCCCTCTTAGTTAGAAGAAAGCATTATCTAGTCTTTTTGGAGAGAAACCAAGTAATATCTTCTTCTATTTGACTCGGTCTGCGATGTATTGTATAGAGATTCAAGGTACGGGGTCCTGGTTACGGGTTAAGAAGGTGTTAGGCACATGACAACCATCTGACGTTAGTCATTTTCTACTTCGTAAAAGGGGGTTTTATTGAAATCAATGTTGATGTCTCCTTTCGTGTGCACATAGTTATGAACTCTCTTTCATAAGAAAACAGTTGGTTCGATTTTTATAAGAAAACAAAGTAGGAAAGATAAGTACATTAGTGTAAATAATCTAACATCTGCTTATGTTATCTTAACGAATGGATATAACAAGGTGGTTTTAAATATTCTTACTTGCATGCCTCAGCGCTCGGGAGGGCTTAAGTAGATTATTCATGCTCTGGAAGATCTTTGTATCTCTCGCCTTGAGAAATTTTCCATACTAGTGGTTGGGCTACAACTATTTCTCATTTGAAGAGGACTTAACATCTCATGGGGAATGATCGTAACTCAGATGATGCGTCCTTTTTTGAAGGAGCGTGAGAGGATTGTGATTGACGAGTCGTGCCGATGATGCATCCATATTTGAAGGAGCGTGAGAGGATGATGGTTAACGAGTCGTGTCGGTTTTGTAAATGGGACCTCCTCGTGGGCGGAGTTCCCTCGTTTCTTTTCTTATTTGGAAGGATTTTTGAAAAGAGATTGATTAACGAATCGTGTTGGTTTTGTAAAAGAAACCTCCTCGGGAGTGGAGTCTTTTTGTTTCTCTCCTTATTGGAAGGAGTTTTGAAGATATTGATGAGTCGTGCCGGTTTTGCTTGAATTTTCCACGAATTAATCATGCTGTCAATCGTAGAGTTTTCTCTCGTTTTGAATTGGGAAGATTTGCCATTCCGAACAATATCTAATATTATGTAGCGTACTATGGAGTCATGCTAGAAAGCATACTCCCTTAGAGACACGCTACATTGATACTATTTTGACGATAACAACGAGTTTTTGTTTTGAAAGTTTACTATTTATTGCTTTTCGAAAAGAATTACAATACTTGAACGTCCTATCTTTGAACAATGAATCGTAAAGTGTTTAAGAGTATTGAGTATACACCTGAGTGCTTCCTGGATTTGACGGGAGATTTGGGCAGAGGTTCGTTATTATTTCTCTTATTTTCTAGTTTCGATAGGTTTCTCTGATGGATTCCTAATCGATCTCCCAGTCTCGTCCCAAAGGCAGCAGGTGGCCTTAAAAAGAGATTACTGAACTTTGGAACTAGAAAGTGTACGTGACCTAAAGATAATCGTACACAAAATTCAAAAATTTGAAAGTGGATCAAACTCTGAACGAAAAACCTTCTCGAGATTTAGAAGTTGTAAATGCATATGAACTCTGAATGTAATTGAAGAAGGGAGGGGGTCATATTAATAGGACCAGACCCTGGTTTTGAGCCCATCTTCAAGATGCGCTCAGATCCTAGGGATCTGTGCTAGGTCTGTTGCCATATGGCAGCCTCCTAGCACAGGCGGTTTAGCCTGTTCGTGGGACCCTCTAGGGTTTTTGGGTCATTTCGTGTATTCTGGGTGTTCCGAGTTCATTTTTGGGGTTTTCCGAAGTTGATTCTGTGTTTTCTAGACCTTTCGAGTGTGTTTTCGGGGGTTTTCGGAGCTTTGTTAAGAGTTTTCGTAAGTTTATGGGGAGTTCTTGAGGCTCTGGCTCTAGTCTTAACTCTTTCACTTCGTTTTGACTATTTCGGGTTCCGTTTTCAAACTTTGTTTGGCTGGTTTTGACGGAATCACTGAGGTGCTCTGAGCGGACCAAATTTAGGTGCCTACAGGCTTTATCACTACAAAAGCCGAAGTTTCTAGCTAAGCCCAAAAGCTTGACAATTGATATATTATAAGATGAAATACAAAACAAGCAAGATGAAGTCCATCTAGCAGAAAGATTATATACAATATTAGAAATGATTTTTACAAAGAAAACGAATTTTAGTATCAAGCAAGGTTTTACAACCTAAAAGAGTTTTAGATTAAAAAATTTCTTGCAACCAAAATGATTCACCATTCATCTGTTCACTAGATACTTTTAAAAGTAAGAACATATAATGTCACACTACAAATTGTTCCACAGTATGTTTTACGGTTTGTCTGAAAAATAAAAACGTAAAGAGAGAAGAAAGTGAGGAAAGAAAAGCAAAAGCAGTGAAGGCAAAACTTCTACTTTTCTCCTGCGACTATTTCATCAACCTTTTTAGCAATCTCTTTCTCAGCAGTCTCCTTCTCAAAAGTGTCTCCTTCTTTTTCAATCTCATTATCAGGAGCTTTTTCTCCTTCTCTTTTCTCCATTTGCTCAGCCGGAGGCACAACAGTTTCTACTTCTTTTTCAACAGTAACTGAAAATTTGGATCCCTAGGAAAAAATAAAGAAAAACAACAAACAACAAGAAATATAAAAAAGAAAATGATTAAAAACAAGTACAGTTTTTACGGTAAAAATAGTAAGTGTAAAGGGGTATTTATAGGTTCACCTGAATAGTAGAAGAAATCGCAGGAGTTCTTGGTATTTTATTTCCAATTTCTTTCTTTAAAAATTCTTGGAATTGAGAATTCAATCTCTTGTGCTGATCAACAAGTGCAGCTTTTGCATTAATCGTGATGTTAGTGTTATCCATCTAAAACTTTACTACTTCCTCAGCTTTTGCATTATACTCTGTTTCCATCTCTCTCATAGTTGTTTGCAAAGTAGATATAGTCTATTTATTTGTTTCTAAAGTCATATTTGCAACTTCCAGTTTTCCTGCTACAACACTGTTCTCTTCTTTTATAAACTTATGTTTCTGCTTCAGTTCTCTGTATTTGGTGACAACTATTTCCATTTCAGCACATTTCTTCTCTAATTTTACAACCCTATTATGTAACTACCTTATACATAAACCACCTTGTATATAAAAATAAAATATATAAATAAATAAATAAATAAATAAATAAAAATGAAGATAATTACAATTTTTAACAAAAAGCTCTAACACTAAAAAGCTGGAATGCATATCGTCATTTATAGCTACTTACCATCATCTACCCAGAGGCACCTTGCTCCAGAGTCTTTGTATCTGACCAGTTTGTCATTTCGATTTCATCTTTAGTTAAGCATAAATTTTCCAGCATAGAAACATAGAGGGCTGGATCTTTTATGAAGGACTTAGATGTTGGTATATTACGACTCCCGCATTTCTGGTGTTGGGTACCTTTAGTGGCTGCAAATGTTTTGACAGGAGGCTCTACTGATTGCACCTCCTTAGATGAGGTGTCCTAAAGTAACCGTTTTCTTTTTTGGGAATCAGGGTTTTTCTTTTTGACCTCTTCTAAGATTCTTTGTTGTTCTATAGCACAACAATATCATCTACATTAGCCAGGTTGTTTGCATCAACCATGCTAGTTTCATCTAGAGGGGAGGAGTTTTCTTCTATGTCCAATCCATTAAGATTCAGGTTGTACTTTGACACATCAAATTTTTTTTCTGAAATAGAGGCAGAGGTTCTTTGATGAGGGTTTATTTTTTCAGTATCCCGGAACGATTTTTCTAGAGACCTAACAACATTTGTTTTACTGAATGCTGAAGATTCGATTGCTCTAAGTTTTTCTTGTGGGACATGGAAATTTACTGCAGGGCTATGATTTTTCGACTTTTTAGTATCAGAAGCACTTACAGTACGCATTGATATTGCAACCGAACGAGTGAACTTCTTAAGCTTTTGGTGTTCTTCAGCCTTTCCAACCTTTTACTTCAAAGGAAATTTTAATTCAGTACCTGCACACCAAATGGAGGGAGGTATAAACACAAGTTCTTTATTTTGATAGAAGTCATTAAGATATACAAAAATGAATTTCTTTTAAAAGACAACGTGTGACAATACCTTTTATGGAGAAGAATTTTGGTACACGGGGAAGATTTTCAGTTAAGGTTTCATCTTCAAACTCCCAATTCCCAGAGATTACAAGAGGGTTTTCCTGCCAATTCCTTTCCAAATTTGAATCTGATTCAAGATCTCCAATCCAATGTGTTTCTTCCTTTCTTTGTACTAGATAGAAGAATTTCCCTCGACTCCCAGGGGTACCTCATCGAATGTAAACTTTGTCTATTTCATCTGTGATGCCTCGACCCCGGATTCCAATGGTCTGACCCATTTTTGAGTCGAAGCCATGACCCAGGTCTCGAGATGTCACTAAAGTGGATGAGTGCGAAAACGAAAACAACTCTTTTGAAAAACATTTAAGGTTTGAGAGACAATCAAATCAGTTGAAAAGAGTTTAGCAAGCATGGAATTTCAAATACACTTTTGAAAACGATGGGTTTAAAAGAGTGATTTGTAATAGTTCAAAGAAAAGGGTGTATCTGATCCGTTTCAAATCAGATTCAGGAACCGTTTAATTCTTTGTAAACTAGACTCAGAGACCTCCAACTTTTGTCATTTGGCGAAGCCTAATTCCAGGTCATTCAGTTCACAAAATATACACAAACTTTAGCTTGTGTATTTTGACTGTTTTTGGCTAAAACAATAGGTAATATTAAAGAAAGAGTGAGTAGATCTTGGGGTCAGAATGAAACTCATAAGAATGGATAATTAAACAAAATATTTTTAAAAGAACTATCTCAAAATACTTTATTCAAAATAGAAGTACTAAAGAACTTGTTCTTGAAACAATGATAATGAAAGAGAAAGAAACTGAACCATTGTTTGAAAAGAAAGAAAGTATAAAGTACTTAAATCCCAATACCCATGTGATATAAGCATCACTTATTATTTGCTATGAGAATATAAAATCTACTTGTCTTCTTATTCAACGAACTCTACTCCAATCCTTGACGCCTAAGCTTCCTAGTTCTTTTCGAGATCTGTGGGGAAAACGTAGGGTGAGCAAAGTCAGTAGGTACAACCAAAACATAGGTTAAATAACTAACACCATAGATTTTCAATCAATCAAACAATTCAAAAAAATCTTTGCCCACTAATCCCATGTATGCATGCCGAAATAGAAGATCTTTAGTTTTAGAAAACTTACCTTTCAGAAAGCTGGTGCTAGTTATAGCTTTTGGCCAAATCCTTTTCAAAAATGAAAAACATCTTTATGCAGAACTTTTGCAAAAACAGTATACTTTTCAAACACAGTTTCAGTATTAAGATTGAGTATAGAATATGTGTACCAATACCTTCCTTATATATATTTTTGTATATATGTTTCCACTTGTTCACCAGGGCAATTACGACAGCCTACCAATGGCTATTACGATTGCCAACCCTGTCACTTTTGGATGGATTTGGATAAACCTTTCTTGCGGAGATGCCACTAGGGCATATACAATATCAATTAGGACAAAAACAATGTCCATTAGGACAAACTGACATTAGATATATTTTATATCACAAACTCACCTCTCTTGCGGGGACAACGTCAGTAAGACCTTTTCTTATCAATGTCACATAGACCAAGGTTTCTTTTAAACCTCTCATCTTCCACTTTAATTTGAAGTAGCTTATTACTCAAACACTCATGATCACACACCCAAAATCATACAATTTTATGGAGAAAACCTTTTTGAAAACATGAGTAACTTTTGTAGAAAACTAATTTTGAAAACATGATGTTTTGTAAAAAAAACTTTTTGAAAACATATTTTCATAAACAATTTTAAGGGAATTTTGAAAAATAAGTTGTTAATGGTGGTGGTGAAAGTCTAAAATCCTTACGGTTATTAGTTGGAATAACCGTATGTCAATGTGACTAAGGTTAAGGATTACACAATCACCAAATAAAAATAATATTGGTGATAAAGATGGAAACTAAAATCTCTAATCAAGAGTATTGACTTATTCGATTCTTTAACAT
>MVGT01002814.1:45945-121747 GCA_002174775.1 Macleaya cordata | reverse complement strand
AGAAGATTTGCTCTTCTTTGTTCATTGAAAACATCTTCCATATAAAATTTTCAAGTGTTTTGCAAGTGACCTAAGATACCACAATAAGAACACATTTCAGCAAAATAAGTACCTTTTGCCTTACCAAGATTTTTGCTAACTTGTGTGGAAGTGCTCTTTGGAAGGATCTTTTGGGCATGTTGCTTTTTGGCTTTCACGAACTTTGTTCCTTGTGGTGAGTTGGAACATGTTGCAGCATCATAACCCAATCCTTTCTTATCATTAGCAGTTTTGGCTGCATTCAACAAGTTAGATATAAAATTAGAACCATGATTAAATTTATCTAACAAGTTATTTGATAAGACCAAGTCTCTCTTGGTTACATCAAGAGTGGAATTAAGAGACTTGATTTCATCTAAGGCTTTTTCATGATCCAACTCAAGAGAGTTAATCTTGATGAGTAGCCTTGAAATCTCCTCTTCAAGTTGCTTTGTTTTGTTGGAGCTTTCTTGCAACTTGATCATGGCTTCATCCCGTTCAGTTTGTATGAATGACAACTTCCCATCCAATACTTTGTTTTCCTTGGACAGGTCCAAGCTCTTTTTGAGGAGATTTGCACACAATTCCTCCGGGTCTATTTCCTCATCACTCTCCTCATGATCACTAGAGGTGTCAGCATTTTTGAATATCTGAGAGAGAGTAGCAGTCATAGCCTTCATTTCCTCCATTTCTTCATCACTAGTATCACTAGTATTGGAGGATGAGTCGGAGTCGTCAAGAGTGACCTTCATTGCTTTCTTAGCTTTGGCTGAAGCTTTGTTTGGACATTCATTAGCCATGTGTCCAAAGCCATGACATTTGAAGCATTGAACTTCTCCAGAGTTCTTCTTCTCAAACTTTTTATCAAAGTTCTTGACTTTGTCATGTGGCCTTATTTTGGAAGACGAACCAAATCTTGGTTTTTGGAACTTCTCCTTTTTATTCTTCAAGAAGTTCTTGAATTGTCTAGTAAGGAGAGCCATTTCGTCATCACTTGAGAAATCATCTTCCTTGGAACTTCTTGAGGCTGTAAAAGCAATGTTCTTTGATTTCCTTGAAGATTTGAATCCAACCTCAAATGTCCTTAAATTTCCTGCAAGTTCTTCAGGAAGAATAGCATCAATATCTTTACTCTCCTCGATAGCCGTAACTTTGGCTTGAAATCTCTCGGGAAGAGATCTCAAAACCTTACGAACTATCTTGGAGTTAGGAATAACTTCACCCAAAGCAAAAGAGTTGTTGACAATGTCATTTAACTTGGCATAAAATTCATCAAAGGTTTCATTGTCATCCATTCTAATGGTTTCAAATTGGGTTGTTAACATTTGAAGTTTTGCTATTCTAACAGTCCTAGTACCTTCATGGGTTACCATTAAGATGTCCCATGCCTCCTTTGCTACTTCACAATTAGATATACGACGAAATTCGTCAGCTGTTACAGCAGCATAGATGGCATTGAGAGCTTTGCTATTTCTAGTAGCAGCATCAGTTTCATCGGTGGTCCATTGGTCTTCCGGTTTAGGAACTTCCCTAGAGTTGTCTCCGGTACCAGTCATCATGGTAGGAGGAGACCAAGCAATTTCTACAGTTCTCCAAACCCTTTGGTCTAGGGACTTGAGGAAAGCCCTCATTCTGGCTTTCCAATAAGGATAGTTGCTGCCATTGAATAATGGTGGTTTGTTTACAGCACTACCTTCTCTTTGTGAATCCATTTAGACACAAATAGGGATCACACTTAGGTTGTTAAACCCAACAAGTGAACCTGCTCTGATACCAATTGAAAGTCTAAATTCACCCTACGGTTAATGAATTTAACCGTATGTCAATGTGACTATGGTTAAGGATCACACAATCACCTAATTAAAAATTACTAAGGTGATAAGAGTACAACAAAAATCTCTAACAGGAGTATTGACTTATTCGATTCTTAATATGCGGAATTAAGAACAAGAATCGAATATTTCAATCTCACAACAAGTATGAAAAATATGCACAAGAGATTTTGTTAACGAGGAAACCCAAACTGGGAAAAACCCCGGGACCTAGTCCAGCAAAAATTCACTAAGAGTTATTGAAAACTTACAACCCGATTTACCACTCGATGGACACGAATTACGACTCCCTCTACGCTCCAACAGCTACGGTGTACAGTTCTTCCACAAATTCGAACTCCACGAATTTGCCTCTTAGTAAACGTTGATGCGTCTCCAACTTGAACTCCACAAGTCCCGCACCTTGAACCAATACTTGACTCCTCAAGTATATCACCACAAGCTTGAACCTTCAAGCTCAATCACCGGAAATCCACCGGTAACAAAAACAGAGTTTTGGTTTTGAAATGGGAAGGATTTGAACCAATTTCAACAAGCTTGAGAGCTAAAAGATTAGAGTTGAAACTCTTCAAGAACTTGTTGATTAATAGGGTGAATGGTTGATTGAATACTGAAGATTCAACCCCTATTTATAGTGAAGATGTCCAGCTCAATCCTAGACTAAATTATTAGTTCTAGGTCTAATGGTAGACACCATTATTGGGGATGAGAGAATAATATATTCAGCCTCTCATTCCACTTAGAGATGTTTCCCACGCTCAATTATCTCCCTAAAACAAGGCTTAGAGGGAGATGAGCAATAATGTGTTAGAAAGTTACTTTACAGCTCAGAAAATCGTACTCAGAAAAACGAATCTGGGCGTCGGTTTCGAAATCAAGCCTGTCGGTTTCGAAACCAACATGTGGTTTCGAAACTGACTGATTTGGTTTCGAAACCAACAAGCTTCTGTGATGGTTATTGCCTTTTGATTTCGAAATCAACATGTTTGGTTTCGAAACCAAACTTCATCTGAAGATAGATGTGGTTTTGGTTTCGAAACCAAACTGTTTGGTTTCGAAACCAAAATTCATCTGAAGACAGATGAGTTTTGGTTTCGAAACCAACAGTTTTGGTTTCGAAACCAAACTTCATCTGTCATCAGATAAAGTTTGGTTTCGAAATCAAACTAAGGTTGATTTCGAAACAGACTTTTCCCTATATAAAATAATACCATCAATGCAGTTGGTTTCGAAACCAAACTTCTTGGTTTCGAAACCAACACTGTCCAGATTAAAAATTTATCTTTTAAAACACATTTTATCAAGAGTAAACAGTGTGGGAAACACTCTTAGCAATCTAACCACCTATGGTACTTAGTGTTCTAAGTTACTTACCATCCTAGGATGTCTTCCGGTGGTGAGTTGAGTTCTTCGGAGCCTTTGTAGATTTCTTCTCTTTCAACTGAAGTGAACCGAGACTCACTAGACTCTAACTCAGAATTACAAGAGATCATCTTGAGTTAATTTTTGACACGAAATTCGACAAACATAAAACATTGACCTTTCAGGTGGTTATCCCTACCTTTTTCGCTTAAATCCTCCATGCTTTAAGAACGGTTCTTTCGAAAGGTCTTTTAGAACTCTAAGCTTTAATGTAGATTTCTTCAACAATTGTTTTAGAAGAAAAGAATGGGAACAAAAGAAAAGAAAAGAAGAAGAAGAGATAAAGGGAATTTGGAGGATTTTTGGGTTTTCTTCTTCTTGAACTTGAAAGAAAGAAAAAGAGAGAGAGAGAGATTTTGTGTGTGGATCGAACTAGGGAGAGGGGAGGGGTATTTATAGGGTTCAAACTGCCCCCCGCTCCTTATCGAAACACAGTTTGAAAAACTTGAAACTCTCCCTTGGATTTATCCAAAAATAATTAAGAAGATCAGATAAGGTGCTAGCTTTAATGTAGAAAATGATTTCTACATTAGGGGGCAGTTTTTAGTTTTCAAAAACATATTTAATTTCAATGGTTGAGATCAAATATCAAGTCAATCCAATGGTTGTAATTATCTACTACGAATTAGAGACAATAAAAGCTAGGTTTTAGTAGATAATTCAAAACGGAGAGTTTTTAAGTTTTGGGAAACCTTTTTGGATGGTTAGGATTAACTAAGATTTAGATAAACATGATCTAATAGATATAATCTAATACTTGTTGTAAACGCAAATTTCTTGCATCTACAGTTAATTTTTATCATTGGTGATGATCCTACAAGAGAAGATAGAGAGGAGAGAGAAAGTAGAGAGAGAAAGCAAAGAGAAAAAGGAAACAGACACGGCATGTAATGTTGTTCGGCATTTGGCCTAAATCCACGGATGTAACTCTCTCTCAAGTATTCACTATTGAAAAGATTGGTCCCCTTCTTACAAGTGATCCACCTCTATTTATAGATAATAAGGGGGGTTAGGTACTCACACTAATTACAAAGGTAATGATTCAATACATCTCACAATATTCATCTAATCTTGCTCTATTCTTCATCGCGTGCCACGTGTTATGCAAATATTTAGTATTCACAGTTTGCCCCTTCTCAAGAATTTTCTAAGTATTAGGAAATTCTTCAGAAAATAATCTTCTTCTCAGCCTTTGCGTTGCCCCTAAGTGCATCAAATCTTCTTCTTCGTGCCCCTTGGTATAGATCTCTGTTGTGCCCTTTAGTACTGTGAAGAAGAGTGATGATCGAATTGCCAAAAAATGTCACTGTTCTACTGCCTTGACTGTCCAATGTTGTCTAATCACTTTCGTTTTGCCCCATTAACTAGTTTTGAAGAGTGATGAACCTTGTTGAAAACTGATTCTACCCCCAGCATGCTTCAAGAACTGACTTTGCCTCTAGCAGCTTCTTTTGCCCCAATACATTGTTGGCCACCAAGTTCTGTTGAAATCTTAATTTGCAAATTAATTTTTTTGAAAGATGCAATTTGTCTTCGAAATATGCAATTTAAATCTTTTAAAGGAACTTTAATAAAGGCTTGCGATAAAACTGACTTAGGCTGCTGATAAAACTGATTGCGATAAAATTGACTTAGTATTGTGATAAACTGACTTAGGCTTGCGATAAAACTAACTTGTGCTTCTGATAAAATTGATTGCGATAAAGCTGACTTAGTCTTGTGATAAAACTGACTGTGATAAAACTGACTTAGACTTGCGATAAAACTAATTGAAGAATATCATTTCCCTTTTCCCTTTTCTTTTTTACTTAAAAACTTTAATATTTTTTGCTTCATTTTATTTAAATACTTGAATATCTTATTTTTGTAATCCTCGTGGTGCTTGCACTTGTATCAAGGCTTTTTGGTGCTTACGTGTTAGGCAAGACTTTGTGCCAATGACTTTTATTGGACTTAATACGCTCATGTGCTAGGCGAGACTTTGTGCCAAATAATGCTAGACTTTTTTTTTTGCTCACGTGCAAGGCGAGACTTTACGCCAACTAATGCTGGTCTTAATATACTCGCGTGCTAGACGAGATTTTGTGCTAACAATGTGGTGTTAGGCTTAGTATGCTCGCACATGTAGCGAGGCTTTTAATGTAATGTACTCGCGTATGTAGCGAGGCTTTGTTGCTTGCAATTATAAATCTTTATACTTATGTGCAAGTACGATTACAACGGGTGTAAGACTTTTACGCTCACGTGCTAGGTGAGGCTTTATACTTGTAATGAGTACAAGATTTTATGCTCACGTGCAAGGTGAGGCTTTGTGCTTGCAAGGGATGCAAGACTTTTTTTTAACTCTGTAGAAGATTAAAACTTGTTAGTTTTATAAAAACTAGGATTATGCTTGTGAATTAATAAAACATGTTAGTTTATAAAAGTAACATGTCAGTTTATAAAAAGCTCAACAAATTATAAAACTAAGCAGTTTATACTTTTATAAAGCTTTGTAACTTATAAAATTTGTCGGTTTGTAAAACTTGTCAGTTTAATTATAAATGAAGTATTTTATAAATCTTGTTATAAAAAAGATATTCTCTCATTAAACTGCTACGTTGGACTTATTCATCGTCGCATCCACCGTCAATGTGCCGTCGGCGACCTTAAACCTTTTTCCCCTCGTTCTTCTCACAGCGAGTTTTCCGATGAACTCCATTAGTTCATGTAAGTTTCTGATAGTTGTATAATCTGTAATTTTTGGAGATGATCTGTCGAAGATTCTGATATAGATCTATTACCAAAGGCTCGATGTCGATCTAAAACAAATGGTTTGAAGATAAAACTAATGGGGATGATCCTCCTGAGCATTCACAATGGCCATTAACGTGAAGATTTTTATGATGATTTCATCAAGAATCCAGTTGTCTCTACACCAGATTCTGAAAATTTTGAATCAGAGGTAACTTTTAGAGGTGAAGCCGATGATCCCTGCTACAGAAAAAGCTGAAGTCGATAGAGAGAACGATCTCGTGTGGAGGTGATAACGGTCCAATGCAGATCTGATGTTGAGTTCTTGCTCTGTGACCTTTAATTTCCCTATTCTCTTCTATTTCTTTCCCTTCTCTGGATCAACATCCAATTCTGATTTCCTCTTTCTTTTGTTTTCTTCTTCAATCGAATTTTGATGATGTTGCAAGATTAACCGGACCTGTAAGTGTTTGAGTTTTCCGACGAGATTTTGCGGTGAGCCTTTAAAACTCCATTAACCCCGATGAGATTCTAATTTTGACGTTTTTCGTAAGATCCTCATCCTGATAAAATTTTGACGATGGATTTGAAGCTGATTCAAGATCAATTCGATGATGAATGCCGGAGATTGCTGAAGAAGATTGGCAATGAGGTTCTAATACATCTCTACTTTCTAGAGAGAGAAAATGAGTTTTCCTAAATCTTTCCTCCATTAATTGAAGCTAACTTCTCCTTTTGTAGATGAATTTTTGTCTAAAAACAGATGAGATGAATTCCTCATCGATTTCTGCAAGATTGAACTGTATTCTTGAGAGAGAGGAAGTCGTTTTTTGTTTTTGAGAAAGATCCGATGAAAACTCTATTCTTTGTGATTCCGATTGGATCGGAACAGTGATGAAATGCCACCATTAAGGAGCTGCGTAAGGTATTCTTGTTGATTAATTCCCACGGACGGCGCCAAACTGTAAACGCAAATTTCTTGCATCTACAGTTAGTTGTCTATCATTGGTGATGATCCTGCAAGAGAAGATAGAGAGGAAAGAGAAAGTAGAGAGAGGAAGCAAAGAGAAAAAGGAAATAGACACGGCATGTAACTTAGTTCGGCCTTTGGCCTACATCCACAGATGTAATTCACTCTCAAGTAGGGGTCGGACTCGGCGCGAGTTTGGCGGGTTAGAGGCTTTCGATAAACAAACTAACAATCTGCTCACATATAATAAATAAAAAACTTAAATAAAATATTTGCCATAATTTCAAAATCTAAAAGTAACAATGAAGTCTGAATCAACAATTATTTTTATACTGTTTTAAGTTTTACTTATTAAGTAATATTATTTTTTTACTTTACATATAATGATAAAAAATGAAAGTTTTTGTTTTAGGTCTTAATACCTCCACCCTATATCCATTTATATCTTTCAAAATACTTGGCAAAATGAGAATTTTCTTTTTCTGACCACATATTTTTATGTTATAAATCCATTAAGATCTTAATATATATATATATAAGTTTCTCGGGTTGGGCGGGTTGGCAATTATCTATGCCCATGCTTGCCCAAATTTGACTATGGGTTGGCAAAATAATGCCCATACTTGCCCAAAATACCCAACAACCTTTGCCCATGCTTGCTCAAATATGAGGTCGGGTTGACCCAACCCAAGTCCCACCCATACTGTAACACCCCAAATTCTGAATCACGGGTAAATCCCGAATTTTAGATTCAAAATTCGTGTATTAACTCATTATATAGGAAAACCAGTCTACATATATATATATATATATATCTTTCTTTATAAGTGTACGTAAATTAGAACATATCATGATGAATTAAGTAAGACATGCACAAAAGTTTAACTTTACTATGATGGTTAAAACGTTATGCATAAAAAAGAATAATTTACTTTATGGTTCAATACCAGATATTTAACCACAATATTCTAATTCACGTAAATATCCTTGAAATGCATCTTGTAATCTAATAATTATACATTTGTGGACTCCTATCCATTTTTCTTAAGGCAATAGTGGAGGGTACCTGCAAAACAAAAGAAAACACTCCGACGCCCAAGTTAGTATTGTACCATTTATAGAAAAAATAAATAGTATACCTTTAGCTCATGAATGGTCCAATGTTTATAGTTTGAGAATATTTTATGCTGAACCGTCATTACGGCTGCCTACGTACCCTTTAGGGATCAAGCATTACGTAGTTCATAACTTTAAACAAAATACTTTCAGCTAGGTCTCTATTACAGTTCAGCAACTTTGAATGAATTAAAACTATAGTAAATAAACTTAAAAAATTATCAAATTTTAACATAAAAAGATATATTTGTCTAGTTTTTGACACAATAAGCGGATCCTTAATCAGATCTACGATTAAAGAGAAGTAACCAGATTATCAAACATATACCAGAAATTCTACTCATGTAAGAACTTGTTTAAACCGGATAGAATTTAACCAAGGCGAATCATAATTCTAAAAATAGTACAGGTAACCCTTTACCTTTTTCTATGATATATACATATGTATATATTAACAAATAAATATATGAAATATTTACCAATCCAACGGTAGATCTTTGGTCCACACCCTTCAATTAACCAACTACTTACAATTTAGAGTAGCAACTCCAGCAGGGTTTTCATGATGGATCAAGGTCTTTACTTCATCCAATTTTACCTGAAAATTTTACAGTAGTATTTAATATATCCCATAACACTTGTGTAAAAATATTAGACAGATCCAACGGTTGGTTTGAGAGTAATGAATTTCTCATTTTGAACTCGCTATTTTTACTCTTCTAACAAAAATGACGATTTTTATTGTGATTAAAGTACTTAAACATCTCAAAATAAGCTGATATTTTAACCAAGTATAATTATTATCTTATCTATATCATACTCAATTTTTAGGACCATCCAGCGGTCCAATCTTAAGCAATGACTAATTTCTTCTTCTCTCTTTTCTTCCTCCTTAGAGTTATTCCAAGGAGAATTAGTAGCTCCTCCTTTGATTTGCTTCCACATCTAGTATAAAAACTCTCTTTTTGATGTTGAAAATACTTATTTCTAATTGAAAACCTCTTTTCCTATTTCTCTCTTTTTATTTTTCTCTTCTTTCTTATCTCCCTCCCCCTTCCTTGTCTTCACAAACTACCTCTTTTTATAGGTAAAAATGGAATCATAAAATTAATGGTGGTGGATTAGCTACTACAATGGTGGACTAGCCACCACTTAGTGGTAGTAGACTAACTATCATACTTAATGGTGGTAGTGATTGTAGTAAATCTACCACTATCTAGTGGTAATGGAGGTGGATGTTAAAAAAATCATTATAATTATTATTCTTAGTCAAATATTTAATAAAAATATTAAATACTAGATAAACTTTTATGTACCAAAATTTTTATGCGACTTATGTCCCTAGTTTAATGATTTGAAGACATGTACCAATTAAAATGATCTTGTGGATTAAATCAAAAGTTTTGAGTGAATAAATATTATTCTTTAATTAACTATCCATATGTACACATTATACTATAATGACCATAACTCCTAGACCGTATGTCTGAATATCATCCACCAAACCATTCTGAAAACTAGATTCAAAGAGCTACAACTTTATCAGAAATAGCCCAAGGCCAATTTGGACCATAAAATATCCAAAAATGAGTTTAAAGTATATAGATGAATATATATATATGAAAATATAAATAATAACTTATAAAATGTTGAGTTGTCTTAACCTAAAACAAGTAAAGATGGGCTTAGCCCATTTAACCCATTGCTTCATTGCCAAGTCCATTACCTTAATTATTGGGTTAGCCCATCTAACCCATACATAAATATGTATATATATAGATTTTATTATAAAAGATGACTACACAAAAGATAATTCAATTCAATATAAATTCATAATACTAGTTCTCGGGTTAGACCCAAGGCGAATTTGAACTCAAAAATTCAGGGTATTACATTCTACCCCCCTTAAAGGGATTTCGTCCTCGAAATTTATTTTAAGCAACACCTGTAAATGACTGCTAGTAACCTGCCCACTTGTTAATTTCACATTGTTATGTCAAAATATGGCAGTTACATATTTATTATTATTTTTTATCTGTGATTAATTAACTATTCAATCACTGATACTAAGCAGTAATACGATATTTCTATATTACTTGGGTTATCTTTCTCTCCCTTTTTTTATTATTATCATCAGTGAGAAAATTTATCATGTTACACTTCTTCAATATAACACGTCTGATTTTTTTTTCTTTGGTTCGTTAACCACTTCCGATTTTGATCCTTGGTTTGGTAACCACTTTTGATGTTCGGTAATCACTTCCGATTTTGATCATTGGTTCAGTAACCACTTTCGATTTTGATCCTTGGTTCGGTAACCACTTCTGATTTTGATCCTTAGTTTGGTATCCACTTCCGATTTTAATCCTTGGTTCGGCAACCACAACTATCGATAGCGGGATGTCAATCCCTTTGAAAAAATCACAGTCCCGATGAGTCTGATTTTGATCCTTGGTTCGGCAACCACAACTATCGATAGCGGAATATCAATCCCTCTGAAAAAATCACAGTCCCGATGAGTTCGATTTTGATCCTTGGTTCGGCAACCACTTCCGATTTTGATCCTTGGTTCGGTAACCACAACTATCGATAGCGGGATATCAATCCTTCTGGGAAAATCACAGTCCCGATCAGTTCGATTTTGATCCTTGGCTCGACAATCACTTCCGATTTTGATTCTTGGTTCGGTAACCACAACTATCGATAGCGGAATATCAATCCCTCTGAGAAAATCACAGTCCCGATCAGTCCGATTTTGATCCTTGGTTCGGTAACCACTTCTTTATCATAAATAAGTGCATTAACTATGTGTTAGTATCAATTAATGTTTAGTAAATTCTACTAAACTTCCATTGCACACTAATTCCTTAATGTTGCATCAACAGACAAGGTATATGTAAGCCACATAAAAATTTTATCTAGCCATTAAGTAATTAGCAAAATTTACAAAGCAAATTAGGCCAAAGTAGTACCTACACCCATGTAAGACCTAATCCCTAAGCTCTGATACCAATTTGTAACACCCCAAATTCTGAATCACGGGTAAATCCCGAATTTAAGATTCAAAATTCGTGTATTAACTCATTATAAAGGAAAACCAGTCTACATATATATATATATCTTTCTTTATAAGTGTACGTAAATTAGAACATATCATGATGAATTAAGTAAGACATGCACAAAAGTTTAACTTTACTATGATGGTTAAAACGTTATGCATAAAAAAGAATAATTTACTTTATGGTTCAATACCAGATATTTAACCACAATATTCTAATTCACGTAAATATCCTTGAAATGCATCTTGTAATCTAATAATTATACATTTGTGGACTCCTATCCATTTTTCTTAAGGTAATAGTGGAGGGTACCTGCAAAACAAAAGAAAACACTCCGACGCCCAAGTTAGTATTGTACCATTTATAGAAAAAATAAATAGTATACCTTTAGCTCATGAATGGTCCAATGTTTATAGTTTGAGAATATTTTATGCTGAACCGTTATTACGGCTGCCTACGTACCCTTTAGGGATCAAGCATTACGTAGTTCATAACTTTAAACAAAATACTTTCAGCTAGGTCTCTATTATAGTTCAGCAACTTTGAATGAATTAAAACTATAGTAAATAAACTTAAAAAATTATCAAATTTTAACATAAAAAGATATATTTGTCTAGTTTGTGACACATTAAGTGGATCCTTAATCAGATCTACGATTAAAGAGAAGTAACCAGATTATCAAACATATACCAGAAATTCTACTCATGTAAGGACTTGTCTAAACGGGATAGAATTTAACCAAAGCGAATCATAATTCTAAAAATAGTACTAGTAACCATTTACCTTTTTCTATGATATATATATGTATATATTAACAAATAAATATATGAAATATTTACCAATCCAACGGTAGATCTTTGGTCCACACCCTTCAATTAACCAACTACTTACAATTTAGAGTAGCAACTCCAGCAGGGTTTTCGTGATGGATCAAGGTCTTTCTTCATCCAATATACCTGAAAATTTTGTAGTATTTAATATATCCCATAACACTTGTGTAAAAATATTAGACAGATCCAACGGTAGGTTTGAGAGTAATGAATTTCTCATTTCGAACTCGCTATTTTTATTCTTCTAACAAAAATGACGATTTTTATTGTGATTGGAGTACTTAAACATCTCAAAATAATCTGATATTTTAACCAAGTATAATTTATTATCTTCTCTATATCGTACTCAATTTTTAGGACCATCCAGCGCTCCAATCTTGAGCAATGACTAATTTCTTCTTCTCTCTTTTCTTCCTCCTTAGAGTTATTCCAAGGAGAATTAGTAGCTCCTCCTTTGATTTGCTTCCAAATCTAGTATAAAAACTCTCTTTTTGATGTTGAAAATACTTATTTCTAATTGAAAACCTCTCTTCCTATTTCTCTCTTTTTATTTTTCTCTTCTTTCTTATCTCCCTCCCCCCTCCTTGTCTTCACAAACTACCTCTTTATATAGGTAAAAATGGAATCATAAAATTAATGGTGGTGGATTAGCCACTACAATGGTGGACTAGCTACCACTTAGTGGTAGTAGACTAGCTATCATACTTAATGGTGGTAGTGATTGTAGTAAATCTACCACAATCTAGTGGTAATAGAGGTGGATGTTAAAAAAATCTTTATTATTATTATTCTTAGTCAAATATTTAATAAAAATATTAAATACTAGATAAACTTTTGTGTACCAAAACTTTGATGTGACTTATGTCTCTAGTTTAATGATTTGAAGACATGTACCAATCAAAATGATCTTGTGGATTAAATCAAAAGTTTTGAGTGAATAAATATTATTCCTTAATAAACTATCCATATGTACACATTATACTATAATGACCATAACTCCTAGACAATATGTCTGAATTCACCCACCATACCATTCTGAAAACTAGATTCAAAGAGCTACAACTTCATCAGAAATAGCCCAAGGCCAATTTAGACCATAAGATGTCCAAAAATGAGTTTAAAGTATACTGATGAACATATATACGAAAATATAAATAATAACTTATAAAATATTGAGTTGTCTTAACCCAAAACAAGTAAAGATGGGCTTAGCTCATTTAACCCATTGTTTCGTTGCCAAGTCCATTACCTGAATTATTGGATTAGCCCATCTAACCCATACATAAATATGTATATATATAGATTTTATTACAAAAGATGACTACACAAAAGATAATTCAATTTAATATAAATTCATAATACTAGTTCTCGGGTTAGACCTAAGGCGAATTTGAACTCAAAAATTCAGGGTATTTCACATACTCTCAAGTATTCACTAATGAAAAGATTGGCCCCCTTCTTACAAGTGATCCACCCCTATTTATAGATAATGAAGGAGTTTAGGTCCTCACACTAATTACAAAGGTAATGAATCAATACATCTCACAATATTAATCTAATCTTGCTCCATTCTTCATCGCATGCCACGTGTTATGTAAATATTTAGTATTCACAATGATATAGATATACATATAGATATAGATATAGATATAGATATAGATATAGATATAGATATAGATATAGATATTTTTTGAAAGGTGAAAGGGTAAAATTTTATTCTTGAAGAAAAAAAATAGAAAGTACCCTGCTAGTACCTATGGAATATACATAATCATAAAAAAATGAATTACAATTAAAAAATTGCATCACATCGCATCCCACCAAGCAATAAGTCAACAAAACAATACCCCCCTTTTTTTGATCCCCATAAAAACACCAAAGACTTGACTTTATCTATCATCTCAAGCAGTGAGTATTCCTTTCCATCAAAAGCTCTATCATTATGCTCCACCCAAATGGCTCATAAGATATCATAATTCAAAAGACCCCAAATGCTTTTTGGTCATCCCTTCCAACAGTTAAGGCTCCATGCCCACAAATGCTGCTCTATATTTCCTTCCCTAACCCACCATACACCATATGAATAGAGAAAATAATCCCAAATCGCGGAAGAGAATGGACAGTATAACAATAGGTGGGATAAAGTTTCTTCACACCTACTGAAACAATAGGTGGGTGTTTCAATAGAAGGTTGAGTAAGAAGAGCAATGGATAAAGGATGCTTTGTGGCAGTTAAGGCATTTGGTTTGAAAAATGCCTTATTTCGCACGTGTTTGTATAGAATGAGTGTTGGTAGGGACAACTATAGAAGAAGTTGAACTCCTAGGCACAGTAGCTATAGTAGTAGGTAGAATAGGAGCAGTAGAAATTGTTACATCAGTAGGTATTGAAGTAGGTTGAGTAGTTGGTAATTGTAGACACCAATTTTCACCCTCGGATGCTAAACACCCAAAATTGGAGTACGCTGCAAGACCAAGGCATAAAACATCCTTAATTCAACTCAATCAACCACTAATTCAAATCAAATTGACCTTGTCTCAACTCAATCAGACTTAATTTGACTTAATTTGGCCCAAATCGAGCTTAATTGAATGAATCAGGTAGAAATCCCCAAAATTCGGACTCGATTTGGCTTTAATTGGACCACATCAGGGTTCATTGACCATTGCATCAACTCAGTTGGGTCCCCTCTTAACTCAATTTGACTTTATTGAGTTCAATTTGACTCAAAATTGAGCCTAATTGAAGAAATTAGGTGGAAAATCCCAAAATTGGCCTTAATTTGACTATAAATTGATCACATTAGGGTTCCACGGGCTTAATTCGATTCACATTTGATGCCAATTGATGAATAAAGCAAGAAAGTTTGAAAAATTGGTTAAAATTAGACTTAATTTGGAGTTAAAATCAAGAAAAATCGAAATCGGAACAGAATTAGGGTTAAAACAAACTTAGAACCAATTTTCAAAGGGCTAGAACTGTTGGAATATTCTCTGGAATATTCCAACAGCTCACCATCAGTCGTTTTAACCTGGCCGATCAGATCTAACGGCTGCTGTTAAAAAGGCCTAAAAACCCATTTTTCCCCTTTTCCCCCCCAATTTTTTTAGATCTCTCTCATCCACTCTCATCCCTCAACCCTAATCTTGTTTACACCCCACTAACCTTATTTTTTCCTATAAATAGAGGAGATCTCTAACGTTTTAAGGGGGATCATTCAATAGATCTTTAGGAGATCATTGAATAAAACTTTAGTAGGAGCATTAGAGAGATCTCTTGGAGAGCATTCAATAGATCTCATGGGATATGCATTCAATAGATCTTATGAGTAACATTAAATAGCTTGAGAGCATTCAAGAGCTTGGGAAGGAGAGAAATAGAGTTAGGTGAGAGTAAATCCATTTTCATGAGATCTTATCCTTCACTTTTCATCAATCATCATCTACACCACCCATCCTAGCCAAGACCTTGCACATTCAAACCTCATTCATCATGGAAAGAGCTCAAACTAATTGAGTTTTTCTTTCCATTTTAAGGTTGGTTTAGAGAGAGATAGCGGTAGATCACATCAATTTTCAAAAGAAAACTTTATTTTCTTCATTTATTATCAACAAAACAAATCATCATGTCTTAATGGAGGGTTGATCAATGGGTTTTCTTCACTCTCTTCATTGTGGATCTTAAGCAAAATAGGTAGGTAATCATCACCCCCTTTTCATTTGTAGTAGAAATTACATCCTAAATGTTGTATGATGTAGTTGAAAGAAAGAAATAAATGTGTCATTTTATTAATCTTTCTTCATGATATCATTTTGACGTGCATAAATAACTTGTTAGTCATTTTGTTGGAATGCATTGTTATTAATCTTTATTATTGTAGAAATCTCTAAATACCACTTAAAATAAATATTGATTTAAACATGTTTAGCATTCATGTAACATGAAATAATGAGTGGTTAGATGAGCTAGCAAGATTAGCCCATTTTAGATGTTGTTCCATCATGTGATGATGTCCTTATTTATATAAAATGCATATTTAATGGTAAGGATGTCATATTTAGTATGAGAATTAATCATTTGGTCATGCTTTCAATCATGTGGATGTGTAAGGGTTGATTTTCATATCTCTACAACCTAAAAAAAGAGCAAAAACGGGTTGGAATATTTCAATACAAGTTTCAAATAAAAAATCTAATATTGTAGTCTTGAAAAGCATGAAAACATACACAAAATGGGCTCAAGAATGAGTCAAAAAGGTTGTTAAACGAAGAAGTTATGGTAGTTTGAATGTACACATTTAATGTGTTCGACAAAATGCCTAAGAGAATATTTAATGTGTAGAAATGTTTATTTTGCTAATTTCACATTAATACATTGTTTTGCATGTTTAAATTCAAGTATTTCCGTCTTAGTTTTACATAAAACCCTAACATTAGAAACTTGTCACTCTTGATGATGTGTCTTAGAAATCAACCAATAATGAAAATAAAACTTCAAATAAGCTTTATGGGCTTGACAAGCCCATTCTTAAGCAAACCCACTCTACATTTTGTTGAGTGTTGGGCTTGCTTCATGAGTTTTAAACTCATTTCTTGAAATTGGGTTTCATAAACCCATTTTCTTGTGTTGGCCTAGCAAGAATACATCTTGACTTAGGCCCACCTTTCTTTTTTGGCCTTGGAAATGCCTAAACCCTAATTCAAAACCTTAACCCATCAAATAAAATTGAACTACGTTTCTCTCTCTTAGATTAGTTAATCTAAGTTAGGCTCCTTAGTTTAAGAAATGCATTAAAAATTAGGGTTGTGTGTTAATTTCGGGATTAGGCTAGGAATTGATCTAAACTCGTCGAAATGTGACCACCATGGACTGACACTCTTAAGTGTGGCATGCGTGCCTACGCCACGTCGATGGTCTTGCACACTCGATTAGTTGGGTTAATTCTTAGACTAACCCCACCTTTGTAATAATCTAAGATTTTCAAGAATAAGAAAGAAACACAAGTTTTCTATCTAATATTCAAATCACTTGCATTAGCTTTGGATCATATTCATCCTAGAGCTAAAAATTCTTCAAGAGCTAGGATATCTAGATTATTCGTGCCCGAATCTCTAGGCATAGCTCATCCATTGTTTTCAAAATCATCATGCCACGTATGCAATAGAAAACACGTGTCATCATAAAGACCCATTGGGCCATGTGTACCAATACACATGTCAAATCATTTTCAAAATCAACAAACTTTCTCTCGTGCCACATGTACAGTAGTATACATATGTCATGTCGCGGAGTCCAAGTGATCGCACACTGAGACATCATGGTTGCCAACACTTAGGATCGCGCCTAAGTGTCTTCCACGACACGCTCGTGGAATAGGATCCACGTGCACTATGACCGCTTGTACACAGGATCAAGCCAACGTACATTCTCGTTACTTGGCGAATCGCATCCACTCGTAATTCTTGGGCCACACATGGGACAGAACCCATTCATATCCATTTGTTTATATATAAATAACATCCATATATGAACCGGTCG
Source organism: Macleaya cordata (assembly GCA_002174775.1). Taxonomy (NCBI): domain Eukaryota; kingdom Viridiplantae; phylum Streptophyta; class Magnoliopsida; order Ranunculales; family Papaveraceae; genus Macleaya; species Macleaya cordata. The sequence continues at coordinate 104,229 of MVGT01002814.1, read as the reverse complement.
TTCGTGGAATCGAATCCACGTATAACCATTGCTTGCTTCATGGTATAGAACCCACTTGTTCGTTCTTATTTGTTTATGGGATAGAGCCCGTGAACAAATATGTTTGCCACATATGGAATAGAATCCATACGTTCTTTTGTTTACATGTGGAATCGCGCCCATGTGTAATGTGCTTCCTGTGCATGTGTACTGAGATACACGTGTCACTTTATTTCGACACGTGTTCTTAGACAGGGCATGTGTACCATCTTTTTATTTTTTTGCCCCAGAACTTTATAAGCATGAAACGTAGATCAGGGGGGCTGCAAACTTACTTTTCTTTGTACATACTCTTTCTTAGACTAATCTTAGTTTGATAAAGAAATTCTAAAATACCTCTTAGTTGTGAAGTAGAGGCCGATCTCACGATTGGGTTGTTGTCGGGTGCCTAACACCTTCCTGACCCGTACCAGGATTCCCTTACTAGGAATCTCTTTTCGCAGACTAGTCTAGTCAGGAAGATTGCCTTGTTTTCTGAAACAAAATGATTTTCTAAAACCGTGTCCCGATTCCCAAATTAATCAAGTGGCGACTCCTTTACACATCACAAACAATTCCTCCGCCAGTTAGGAATCTCGAGTAAAAACTCCATTTTTTCTCTCTTTGATCGTTTGCATTCGTAGATGGAAGGACACAAGTTTTTTTTTCTTCGGATCGGATCCTACAGCTAGCGACCCCATTGGGGATTGCAAGAATCCGACTTGAAAAATGACTAAGGGTATTTTTTAATTTCTTGATTATACACTTCTCGGGTTTGCACACACACTGCATGCACCTATTCATATTGCATCTGCATTCTATTACTCTCTCTTGATCCTACTAGGATTACTGAAACCCGTGACTGAGTAGATACCATCCCAGCCAAGCACGTACCAAAGGCCAACTTCATGCTGCGAGGTATACCGCTAATAGCCCTAACCACCCAGATAGAGTTTAGTTGAGTCTTAATCATGCATACATGTAGTCGCAATAGATTGTATCCCTAGGATAACCCAAAAGACTGCATACATGCTCCACAACTCCGAGGCATGACATACGGTAGAGATTTTTTGTGGATCTGACAATTTCATCTCCTTGAAAATAGGTCGTAGGTCATAGACGTCTAAATACGGATCGACAAACTGAACCCGTTTGGTTAGGTTATCGGGAAGACTAGTGAGAACAGAGGATATGGAAGGAAATCAGGACAATCTTAGCACTGCTTCAGATATCAAGGCTACGGTAAGGGAATGCTTAACAGAGGTTTTAAAAGAAGACATAGGGGGTCTAATCAAGCAGATACTAGCTCAGCAGTTGGGATCAGTAAATCAGAATCGAAAAAAGGCCTCGACTTCCCAAGAGATGGAAAATTGTGAGAGAGCTTCGACATCTATCGTTGATCGTAGGCCTAATAAGCAGGCACAAACTTTCTTCCAAGAACCAGGCCAGACATATCCGGTCCATGAAATTATTGATCTTCCTCAGAAGTCTACAGTCTTTATGGCACCAAAACGAGCACCATCTTAACAATATATGATGATGAGTATGAGTAGCGGGAGGTTTGGCATGCTAAGAACAAGAAGAAGCCTAACCATGAGATCTAAGACCTTCAAGAAAGAATGCGACGGGTAGAGGGTGGAACTACATATGACGTCAACTCATGGTATCAAGCCCCAGATGAGGAACTACCACCTGACTTCAAGTATCCCGATATGAAACTTTATGATGGGATAGGGTCACCTAAGGCTCACATCACGATGTACATGAGTTTCATGAAGCCTCTAAAGATAAGCGACAACTTGCTAGCACATTTATTTCCAAGAAGCTTGGCACATTCATCAAGCACTTCTCATACGGGGTAGACGGCAAAGTTACCCGACGACAGTTGGAAGCTATGCAACAACAATCTAGCGAATCCTTTACAGACTATGTCGCTACGTGGAGACAAAAGTTCACAGAAATGCCCGAGCAGCCGTCAGATGAAGAACAAATATCAATTCTGAGAAAAACTCTAAGGCTGGATTGTCAAAAGTGGTTGTGCACCATTACTCCCAATAGCATAGAGAAGTTCATCCAGGCAGGAACTCAAGTGGAGGCTTCAATGAATAGTGGATATTTATCATCCGATATGGTAGGAGAGTCCAGAGGAAAAAAGAACAGTAAAAAGCATGTGAACTATGTCGGCTATACAAAGGGGCAACAGGTCGCCACTTAAATTCGATCTGGAACTCAAGAGTAGAAGCCATTCCAAGTGAATCAGCAAGTCCAAGGGCAGATAAAACCATAGGGGTACAGACCAAAGAGGGAGTTCTCAAAGCTGACCCATCCACTGAGTGCCCTCTTGCCTGGCCTACTGGAGGCAGAGTTAACGACTTTGAGAGAGCCAAGACCAGCCCCGGACCCGATGCCATATTGGTACAATCCCAAGAGCACTGCAAGTACCACCAAGGTCCAGGACATACAACAGATAACTGTTCCGCTCTGCAAAATGTGGTACATGACCTATTAGAGCAGGGAAAGATTACAATGAAAGGGGTACAGTTGCCGGCCAAGCCAAACATTAACACGAACCCTCTGCCGACAAACCAGCCTGAGGGGCAACACACTGTAAACTACGTAGGCACGGAGGTGTCGAAGAATCCAACCCGACAAGTTCGCGGGGATGAAGCTGAATGGATCGAAGAGCAAATTCCTGAATCGAAGCCTGAATTTGGAGAAGGCCTTGCTGAACCAGATGTTGGAGGGTCATCTCCAACACCCCAAAACTAATACCTAGAAAATTGGGGAGCAGGGGGCACCCTCGTCTGAGGAGAAAGATTTATGGTCCCTAGCATTTTGTATGTTTTCTTTAAAGTACTTTGTTTTGTTAAAAAAAAAGAGTTTTCAAAAAATGGAAAAAAATTGAAAAACCTAAAAACAAAAAATTATCTTTTGAAATAGTTTTAGGCCTTAACTTTGAGGACAAAGATGATGAGAAGTCCAGAGACTACGACTTTACTGAAGCGAGATCTGAAGGTTGCTGGAACACAACAAGAATTGACCGCAATCTGTCAAGGTGGAGGTTAAAATTGCTAAACTCGAGTTGTGATGACCAACTTCAGGTAGTCAGAATTGACGCCACCTTATCCACAGAAAAGATGGAACGATGTTCGAGTTGCGAAGAAGATATAAGAAAATGTTTAATATGCCACATTTGGATGTCTACAAAGCAAGCCTAGAGGAAGACTGCCCACACATAGCCTCAATGATTGAGATCCCAGAAGGTCGGTTGTTACTTCAATCAGGTAGATATTCAAATCACGCTGGGAAGATCCTCACACATATGACGATTCAATTGACATATCTCGGGGGGACTAAGCATAGAGGTTCACAAATGCCGATCAACTCGAGGGATACTACGTTTGAGAAGGCTACTCGACTCTTAAACTAGGGACAACTGAAGCCGATAGTGGCTCAAAACTAGGGGCAATACTTGGCCGAACTCAAAACTTCATAAAGGACCCAATTAAAAGCTCATATCCACTAAAAAATAATTTTGAGCCTGAAACCTTCCTTTATACATAGAAAATGGCACCCTCTCTACATCAAAATCCAAAAAATCAAATATCTCAAAATCCAAAAAATTAAATATCTCAAAATCCAAAAAAATCAAATATCTCAAAATCCAAAAAAATAAAAAAGCTAAAATTCCAAGCAATAACATGTTCCCCAGTTCGTGAATGCCCACATCCAAATCGAGGGGCATGGATAAACATAAAGGAAACCAAAGGAAATGTTCATCAACTTTTGAGCCTTCAACCCTTCTTTTCTAGCCTGTCCTAAGCCACATTACAACCTACAAGTCCTCTAGGAGTCTTGTGAGCAACATGAGTCCTCAATAGAGGGGAAGAGCAGTCGATCTCTAAAAATGAAGAAGAGGAAAAAATTCAAGAATAGAGTACGCAGTGAGAAAAATCAAGACTTGAGAAAATTTGATCGTTATTTGTGAGCTTCGAAGTGCTAGGTTCAAGGCAAAAAGGGCAAGCCATACAAGCCATCAAGGCGCTAAAGAATCATGCTTCCAACAACGATAAAAATCAGAGTCGCTTTTGAATCTCAATGTGAGTTGGGATCAATTCATCTAGACAACCAATGTCCAACAAAGAAAGGGGTAAATAAGGCAAGTCATCCAAGAAAGACAACGACCTATATTTGTATGTCTAGCTATCCGAACTACTCATCATCAGCGTCTGAAGGGTTAAGAACTTTATATTGTTTCCTCTTTTTGTTTCTTTTTACTCTTAAAAAAAATAGTTTTGTTTTCAAAACCTTGTTTTTTGGGGAGCCGATGAAGATAAAACCATAGGATGCTATAGTCATGCTCTTCATGGCCTTAGTTAGGTAGCTGAGGCAAAATTCCCAAAAAACAAGTGCATTTTCCAAAAGTGCTATTGCGCAAAAAAAAAGCATTTAAAATGTCTCAAAAAGCATAACACTTGTCCAATAGAGAGGAGAACATGAATCTCACTCCTCAGATAAACTCCTTGCCCGGCACCAAGAGCTTCTTGAAAATCTTCAAAGTAGAGCAAAAATGGTTGAGAAAAATAGCCACAAAGAAAGTCCAAGCTTGAAGAACCTTTCTCACGAAGATTTATAGCATGTCAAGAAAGAAGTTGCAGAGCATAACTGACAAGGAGCAAGTCCTTCAGATCGCCAAACTGATAGAGGATTGAGCAAGATCTCCAGATTGCATAGCATTAAACTCAATGTGGGACAAGGACTACACCATCAAAGTCTGACCACATTATTTCATCAATGAGCCATGTCAAAGCATAACAGTAGCATTCGACTATCAAGAGTCAAGATCAGTTAATCAAAGTCAGAATCATCATGAAGAAGCCAAAGTGGTCAAAATCAAGAAAGTTAAAATTCAAGGTCAAGATGTAGAAGATCAAGATGTCAAGAAAAATATCAGGAGACTGAAGAGTTGAAAATAGAATGGTGTATTTTTGCATCGATCCCAAAGCAGAGGTGAAGAAAACCTGATTTATCTCCACCTAAAATTCAAACAAAATTAAGTTTTCAAAAAATTGATCATCCAGCGGTCAGTCACCGCAAATGGGTACCAACTCATCCCTTTCTTTCCTAGACACCAACAAAGTGTGTTAAAGGAATTTGACTTAGCCCCTCAATCGCACGAGACCCACGTGGCACTGAGTACCAACCAAGTATGCTCAGTGAGTCACAGCCATCGGTTGTTACACATACACATTTGACGAGCTAACCACGCTCGCCTAATGCCAACAGAGTGCCTTAAACGGGAGTAAAGAAAAAATGTTCCACATAGAGCATCCGAGAGCAAACAATTTGTGTCACGGCTTTGTCATTCGGTTACAAGGAGTAAGAAGAGCAACGGATAAAGGATGCTTTGTGGCAGTTAAGGCCTTTGGTTTGAAAATGCCTGACTTCGCACATGCTTGCATAGAATGAGTGTTCGTAGGACAACTGTAGAAGAAGATGAACTCCGAGGCACAGTAGCTATAGTAGTAGGTAGGATAGGACCAGTAAAAATTGTAACATCAGTAGGTATTAAAGTAGGTTGAGTAGTTGGTAATTGTAGACACCAATTTTCGCCCTCGGATGCTAAACACCCAAAATTGGAGTGCGCTGCAAGACCAAGGCATAAACCATTCTTAATTCAACTTAATCAACCACTAATTCAACTCAAATTGACCTTGTCTCAACTCAATCGGACTTAATTTGGTCCAAATCGGCCTTAATTGAATGAATCGGGTAGAAATCCCCAAAATTTGGACTCGACTTGGCTTTAATCGGACCACATCAGGGTTCATTTACCATTGGATCAACTCAATTGGGTCCCCTCTTAACTGAATTTGACTTTATTGAGCTCAATTTGACTCAAAATTGAGCCTAATTGAAGAAATTGGGTGAAAAACCCCAAAATTGGCCTTAATTTGACTATAAATTGACCACATTAGGGTTCCCCGTGCTTAATTCGATTGACATTTGATGCCAATTGATGAATAAAGCAAGAAAGTTTGAAAAATTGGTTGAAATTAGACTTAATTTGGAGTTAGAATCAAGAAAAATCGAAATCGGAACAAGAATTAGGGTTAGAACAAACTTAGAACCAAATTTCAAAGGGCTAGAACTGTTGGAATATTCTCTGGAATATTCTCTAGAATATTCCAATGGCTCACCATCAATCCTTTTAAGTGAGCTGTTAAATCTGATCAGATCTAACGGCTGGTAAAAAATGGCTCACGGATGGCCGTTTTCTGCTGGCCATTAGATCTGATCGATCTAACGGCTGCTGTTAAAAAGCCTTAAAAACCCATTTTTCCCCCTTTGTCCACCCAATATTTTTATATCTCTCTCATCCACTCTCATCCACTCTCATCCCTCAACTCTGATCTTGTTTACACCCCACCAACCCTATTTTTTTCCTATAAATAAAGGAGATCTCTAACATTTTGAGGGGTAGCATTCAATAGATCTTTAGGAGATCATTGAATAGAACTTTAGTAGGAGCATTGGAGAGATCTCTTGGACAGCATTCAATAGATCTCATGGGATATGCATTCAATAGATCTCATGAGTAACATTGAATAGCTTGAGAGCATTCAAGAGTTTAAGAAGGAGAGAAATAGAGTTAGGTGAGAGTAAATCCATTTTCATGAGATCTTAGCCTTCACTTTTCATCAATCATCATCTACACCACCCATCCTAGCCTAGACCTTGCACATTCAAACCTCATTCATCATGGGAAGAGCTCAAACTAATTGAGTTTTTCTTTTCATTTTGAGGTTGGTTTAGAAAGAGCTAGTGGTAGATCACATCACTTTTCAAAAGAAAACTTTATTTTCTTCATTTATCATCAACAAAACAAATCATCATGTCTTAATGGAGGGTTGATCAATGGGTTTTCTTCACTCTCTTCATTGTGAATCTTAAGCAAAATAGGTAGGTGATCATCACCCCCTTTTCATTTGTAGTAGAAATTACATCCTAAATGTTGTATGATGTGGTTAAAAGAAAGAAATAAATGTGTCATTTTATCAATCTTTCTTCATGATATCATTTTGATGTGCATAAATAACTTGTTAGTCATTTTGTTGGAATGCATTGTTATTAATCTTTATTATTGTATAAATCTCTAAATACCACTTTAAATAAATAATGATTTAAACATGTTTAGCATTAATGTAACATGAAATAATGAGTGGTTAGATGAGCTAGCAAGATTAGCCCATTTTAGATGTTGTTCCATCATGTGATGATGTCCTAATTTATATAAAATGCATATTTAATGGTAAGGATGTCATATTTATTATGAGAATTAATCTTTGGTCATGCTTTCAAACATGTGGATGTGTAAGGGTTGATTTTCACATCTCTACAACATAAAAAGTGAGCAAAAACGTGCTGGAATCTTTTAATACAAGTTTCAAATAAAAAATCTAATATTGTAGTCTTGTAAAGCATGAAAAAAAAACACAAAATGGGCTCAAGAATGAGTCAAAAAGGTTGTGAAACGAAGAAGTTATGGTAGTTTGAATGTACACATTTAATGTGTTCGACAAAATGCCTAAGAGAATATTTAATGTGTAGAAATGATTATTTTGCTAATTTCACATTAATACATTATTTTGCATGTTTAAATTCAAGTATTTCCGTCTTAGTTTTACATGAAACCCTAGGGTTTACATTAGAAACTTGTCACTCTTGATGATTTGTCTTAGAAATCAACCAATAATGAAAAAAAAACTTCAAATAAGCTTTATGGGCTTGGCAAGCCCATTCTCAAGCAAACCCACTCTACATTTTGTTGAGTGTTGGGCTTGCTTCATGAGTTTTAAATTCAATTCTTAAAATTGGGTTTCATAAACCCATTTTCTTGTGTTGGCCTAGCAATAATACATCTTGGCTTAGGCCCACCTTTCCTTTTTGGGCTTGGAAATGCCTAAACCCTTATTCAAAACCCTAACCCATCAAATAAAATTGAACTAGGTTTCTCTTTCTTAGATTAGTTAATTTAAGTTAGGCTCCTTAGTTTAAGAAATGCATTAAAAATTAGGGTTGTATGTTAATTTTGGGATTAGGCTAGGAATTGATCTAAACTCGTCGAAATGTGACCACCATGAACTGGCACTCCTAAATGTGGCATGCGTGCCTACGCCACGTCGATGGTGTTGTACATTCGATTAGTTGAGTTAATTCTTAGACTAATCCCACCTTTGTAATAATCAGAGATTTTCAAGAATAAGAAAAGAAACACAAGTTTTCTATTTAATATTCAAATCACTTGCATTAGCTTTGGATCATATTCATCCTAAAGCTAGAAATTCTTCAAGAGCTAGGATATCTAGATTATTCGTGCCCGAATCTCTAGGCATAGCTCATCCATTGTTTTCAAAATCATCATGCCACGTATGCAATAGAAAACACATGTCATCATAAAGACCCATTGGGCCATGTGTACCAATACACATGTTAAATCATTTTTAAAATCAACAAACTTTCTCTCGTGCCATATGTACAGTAGTATACATGTGTCATGTCGCGGAGTCCAAGTGATCGCACACTGAGACATCATGGTTGCCAACACTTAGGATCGCGCCTAAGTGTCTTCCATGACACGCTCGTGGAATAGGATCCACGTGCACTATGACCGCTTGTACACAGGATCAAGCCCACGTACATTCTCGTTACTTGGCGAATCGCATCCACTCGTAATTCTTGGGCCCCATATGGGACAGAACCCATTCATATCTATTTGTTTGTATATAAATAACATCCATATATGAACCGGTCGTTCGTGTGATCGAATCCACGTATAACCATTGCTTGCTTCGTGGTATAGAACCCACTTGTTCGTTCTTGTTTGTTTATGGGATAGAGCCCGTGAACAAATATGTTTGCCACATATGGAATAGAATCCATATGTTCTGTTGTTTACACGTGGAATCGCTCCTAGGTGTAATGTGCTTTCTGTGCATGTGTACTGAGATACACGTGTCACTTTATTTCGACACGTGTTCCTAGATAGGGCATGTGTACTATCTTTTTATTTTTTTGCCCCAGAACTTTATAAGCATGAAACGTAGATCAGGGGGGCTGCAAACTTACTTTTCTTTGTACATACTCTTTCTTAGAATAATCATAGTTTGATAAAGAAATTCTAAAATACCCTTTAGTTGTGAAGTAGAGGCCGATCTCACGATCGAACTATTGTCGGGTGCCTAACACCTTCCCGACCTGTACCAGGATTACCTTACTAGGAATCTCTCTTTGCAGACCAGTCTCGTCAGGAAGATGGCTATGTTTTCTGAAATAAAATGATTTTCCAAAATCGGGTCCTGATTCCCAAATTAATTAGGTGGCGACTCCTTTACACATCATATACAATTCCTCCCCCAGTTAGGAATCTCAAGAAAAAACTCTATTCTTTCTCTCTTTGATCGTTCGCAGTCGTAGATGGAAGGATAAAAACTTTTTTCTTCGGATCGGATCCTAGAGTAATATTATAGCTAGAGTAGTAACGTTAGTAGATGGAGTAGGAACATCATTTGGTTGTTGTGGAAAAGTAACAACAGTAGGTTGATTAGGTGTATTAGGTGGCTGTTGGGAGATAGGTACAACAGTAGGTAAAGGACTAGAATTAGGTGTGGGAAAAATCATAGGAAAAGAAACAGGTGGATGTGTACTAGGTCATGTGGGTGATGATTCACTAGATGGAGAGATAGAATAAAAAGGAAAGGTTGTTTCATCAAACACTACATGTCTAGATGTGTAGACCCTACCAGTAGGTATATTTCAACAAAGATATCCTTTATGATTTAAGCTGTAACCAATTAAGACACATCTTTTGCTTCTAAAATCTAATTTGTTTTTGGCATAAGGTTGTAACCAAGGATAAGATATACAACCAAAGGACTTTAGAGTTGAGTAATCAGGTAGAATATTGTAAAGCTTTTCATAAGGAGATATGTTTTGCAAAGATCGACAGGGTAATCGATTGATTAAGAATACAACTGTTTGAAAGGTATGAACCCAAAGAGCATCAGGAATATCTGATTGTGCTTTAAGTGTTCTAGCCGTATTCAAAATGTGTTGATGCTTTCTCTCTACAACACCATTTTTTTCTAGTGTGTTTGAGCAAGAAAATTGTTGGGAGATACCTCTAGAAGCAAGAAAATTATGTACTTTGTTATCAGTAAATTCATCACCTTCATCACATCTAAAAAATTGTACTTTCAATGACAACATAGTCTCTACTTTATTGATGAAACATACATGAGTTGGAAGTAAATCAGATTTAAGAAAAAGGGGAAAGATCCAACAATATCTAGAAAAATCATCAATAAAAGATGCATAGTATCTATAACCACTATTAGATGTTGAAGGTGAAGGTCCCCATAGATCAGCATGAATAAGTTGGAGTGGTGAGGTTGTCTTAATGCTGGAATTTGTAAAGAGGAACTTGGAGCTCCTTCCAAGTTGACTGTCTGAACATATTGTAGGATGAGACTTCTGATCTTGAACGGGCAAATTATAATGCTTCCTTAGTAGTTGAATAGTAGGATAAGAGGGATGACCTAGGCATTTATGCCAGGTGGTAGATGATACTTGAGCGCAAACAAAATCTTTAGGTTGAGAGGGCAGAGAGGAATTAAGCTTGAAAGGATAAAGACCATGGTCAGTCAGTCCTTGGAAGATGATCTTCCCTGTTTGATTGTCCTTCACAAGGAAACCAATAGATGTGAAGGTAATTGTGTAATCATTATCACTTACAAACTTGTGAACAGAGAATAAATTATAACAGATGTGTGGAACATGCTTTATGTCTTTAAGTTGAAAAGATTAATTATTGGTATGAACAGTAGTAAAACCAAGATGAGTTATAGACAAACCTTGGCCATTGCCTACATACACCTTTTCTGGACCTTGATAGTCTGAATAAACAGTTAGATTTGATAGATCTGACGTAATGTGACTTGAGGCTCCAGAATCAGCAATCCAGGTAGAGATTTTGTCATTTGATAGGCATGATTCATGCTGTTATGACAATCAATAGCAGTATGTCCATATCGTTGACAGATCTAACATGAAGGACGATTAAAGCTCTGAGAATTATGTTGATTCGTGTTATAGTTTCGATAGTTTGAACCAGTAGAAGAATTTCCTCTCTAAAATTGTCTCGATTTGTTCCGATCCTTGTTGAAATTTAAATTATTATTATTAGGATTGAAAGATTGAGTCGAAGAAGAGGCATGCGATTTTCCTTTGTTCTTGGACTGAACAGAAGTAGCAGCAAGAGCTTGATTAATGGATTCAAGATTCTGAAGTGCTCTGGTTTTCCTTTCAAGACAAAGTTCTTCACTAATTAGAAGGCTATGAAGTTCATCAGCAGATATAGGTGGAGAACATACTCGAATAAATGATCGTGATAAGATAGCCAGCAGCTCCTAAGCTATCAGAAATTGTTTTTATCTCATTGAGATACTCTGTAATGGAACGATTTCCTTTCTTGATTTCTTATAACTGGGCTCGGAGTTGAATTGCATGAGCTTCAGAAAGTGAGGAAAAACGTGTTTCAAGCAAAGACCACAATTCTTTAGAGGTGGAAGAATCAACAGTGTAAGGAAGAATTGAATCCGAGATAGTTGCGTTGAACCAAATAAGAAGAGTTTGATCAAGATCTAGCCATTCAGTATAATAAGGATCCTCTTCATCAGTGATGTTTCCATTAGCATCTTTCAGAAATTGTGATGGACATGGACGAGTTCCATCAACAATAGACAAAAGTTTGTATCGTCTTAAGATCTGAAGATACAGAGAACGCCATAGATTGTAATTGCAACCATTAAGTTTCACTTGAACAAGATTATTGATGTTCACAGTGCTAATGAGTTGAGATGTCAACATGATTCAAGGACAGAAATCAGACGAAGTAACACAGATTAAAGAACGAGAAAATGATCCAAAAAATTACAGATCAGAGAACAAGTCTTGAATCAAAACAAGAATCAAGAATCAAGAATCAAATCTAAAAAAAAATATGAGATTTGATCAAGAAACACAAAGGATCAAATCGGAATATAAGTTCTTTGAAGAATTAAAAAAAAAAAGAATCGGAGAAGATGAATCTCAGAGAGAACACTTGAAAATCACCGAAATCAAGATTCAGTGAAGAACACTAAAAATCACCGAGGATTAAATCACTGTTAGGTTTTGAGCTCCTGATACCATGACAACAAACATAAGAGAATAGTATTCCTCAGAGCTTTCATAACTGAATTAATTATTACAAGACCTTTAGTATTTATAGATATCCTGAGAGAAGTTTATATCAGGTACTTCTCAGGTGTATTCTAACTTGTACTACTAATACACAGATGGGCGATGACCAAACCCCTCTGTAACATTTGAGTTTCTTTCTTTCCTTCCTTTTTTTTCTTTTCCTCTTATATATAATAGAACTAGCAACTTTTGTGGGGTTTTCACAGTTTTAGGTGGACCTATACAACCTTCATCTCGTAGTTGAACTATGCAAGTTTGTTGGAGCCATCACCATCGCCGATGCTCTAATGGTAAGTTTTGACCTAGGACAAAATTCTCTGTTGTGTCAACTTTTTTATGCCAAAATTGAAGGCTATCGATGAATAACTATTTAGAGAATGTAAGATTTTTCATTGATCTTTAAAAAATAAATCCACCAAGAAAAAGACCAAATAGATTTAAATTTCTTCTCCACTAGAAAAGAGAAAAAAGAAAAATAAAAAATAAAGAAGAAAAAACTACCTAATTGAGTGATTGATTCATAACAAACCTTATCCTTTACTGAAATTTTTTCAAGATCAAAGAAATAAAAAGATCCAAATGGTACAACAACAAATCCTAACCCCAAACCTATAAAGGGTCCTGCACTGTCTCTTATGGCCATAAACAATGTTCATGGTGGTGACGGTTTACCGGTGAGCATGCTCCATGTAAATCAGTGTCTCTGATGACATTTATAAGAAAGATCTTGAGAAAGATTGGTTCAAATTTGGATCGAGAGAGAAGTTATAACAAATGTAATAGTGTGTTTGGATGTAGAATTCATGTTTCCCTAGGGAGACATGAGTCCTTGGAAACATGAATCCCTAGAAACATGAATCCTTTGGTTTGTTTGGCAACCATAAAAGAATCCATGGATTTATGAATCTATGGAAGCTTGAATCCTTTAGCTTGTTTGGCTGCAATTTAAAATCTAAGGAAAATCTTTATTTTATTGTTTTAATTTTATGGGGTGTAATCTACATTGAGTTGGGTGAATACATAGTGAATCCTTAGTTCAGAATTCCAGCAAATTCTAAGGGTGGAGGTGGGACTCCAAAATAGGGATTTGTTAGAAAACATGTTTCCCTGGGAAACAAGTTTCCAGGGATTTTTGGCAGCCAAACAAACCAAGGAAACATGAATCCCTGGTCCCCACTGAATCCCTACCTTAGAATCCCCCTTCCAAACAAACCATAAGTGAAAATGAGTATTTTCAGTTGGAGCAACGGTGACGACGCCGACGAAGTTGAATAGGTGGTAGGGAAGAAGAATAGTTTTTATTAGAAAGATAAGGAAGGGGACACGTGTAGCATTTCTAAGGAGTTAGCATTTACTTTACCGTACAGTTATTATTATCTTTTCAGCTGAGAAATTGCATCCAAACCAACTCAAATTCTTGTATCTGCAACGTAGCGAAGAACCTAGCTGTCAGATTAAAAGTAATTGGGCGGACTAGATGGGGCGGTCTTTATTGGGCTCCCTAAAGGGGGCTATATAATCTTTTAAAGATTCTCAATATGTTTCAACTTCTGTCGTGAGAATTTGGAGTGAGAGAGATCGAGATCGAGATGTCATTTGATAGAATAGGATCAAGATGATGACTTGCATGGCAGCATTGGAATTTTTTTGATGCATGTGAAAATCTAATGGTTGGCAGCTGGATGAGAGTGGATGTTTCTAATCTAATCTTCAGAAAAAATTTATGATGGAGCTGTGGTTGCATATATATATATATACATATAACTCAAAACTATCAAATACTGCACATGGGCTTTTGGCTGAATGGTATTGTGTATCCTTCCTATAAATCTTTGGTAGTGGGAGGTTTTGGGATCAAAACTTCTCGGTCGTGGTATTTCTGTTAAGTTTGTTCCATGTAATCTGGTAATAAATATAGGTACGCTGTTATTGGCAGTTTCTCGGTGCCCATTGGTGGGTGCCTTTCCTGCGTTCATTGGTAATGATGTTTTTGGCAGTTTCTTGCGTGTATCTACACCATAATGTAACCTGGGCAATTGTCTCCTTAAAAAAAAAACTACTAAATACTAGCTATTAATTACCTTATAGTTGATTATCCATCGTGGGGCGAATCAAACACTTTTCAATTCTCCACCACTCCATGGGTTGTATGCCTATATGTAGGTGATTCAAATTGAAGTCTCTAGCTACGTATTTCGTTCTTAATATGATTTCTTTTGTAGAGTCCAAATCTTCTGTCCCCATTTTCTCTATCCCCTCTCAGTCCCCTAGCTAATTTCACACCACGTGTCCTCCACCAAACATAAATTTATTGCTCACTTAACACCCTCTAGCTCCCAACACAAATCTGTTATCTAAATAAATAAATAACTATTTATCATTTAACTAATTTAGGAAAAATTGACGCGAGGTTCTTGCCGACCTCTGATGGTCGCTGTTACTTTCTTTGATCACCGATGATTACTATCACCGATCCTTGCCGACCTCTAGTGGTTGCTTCCCTAGTTGATCACTGCTCTTCCACTCCCTAACCTCACCCTCACCAAACCCTAAGCAACATGGACTCTTCTTTCGAAGAAGTCCTGGAAAAAATGGCCTCCTTCTTATCTAGAAGCTCCTCATCGATAGTGAACATTACCCCTAGAGAAGCCTCACCATCTGCGGATTGGAAATCCTATCTTATTATCAAACTTTTCTCACAAAGAAAATTTAACCCAGGTGTACTTGCAAGTATTCTTGACAAAATGTGGAATCATAAGCCCCTACATTGCTCAAAGTTCCATGAAGTTTCCTTTCTTGTTCTCTTTGAGGACCTTAAAGATCTCAATGATATCATACTTCACTCGCCATGGAGTATACATGATGACCTTTTATGCTCTCCTAATAAACCCCCTACTGCCTACACTTTCGAGCATACTGATCTGTGGGTTCAAATCCATGGATTACCAGTCAATTTTTTATCTGCATCAGCTGTCTCTCTTATTGCTAGTGACATAGGTACAGTCCATCCTATTCTTGAGAGAGATGTAAAGAAATGGGCAAGGTATGCTCGAGTCAAAGTTTTAGTGGAGATCAACAAATCTTTAAAAAAGTTTATTGATGTTAAAGTTGATAGCTCTTGCTGCTTTAGAGTGGAATTGATGTATGAAGACTTCCACGTTTCTGCTATTACTGTGGTTGCGTGGGACATGTGTTGAAGAATTGCTCCCACCACATTAACTATCGAAGTCAATCTCTGAGAACTGGTCGTCAGATGCTAAAAGGCATTTTGAAGAGCTATTGGAACCTCGATATGATGGCTCAATTCGTGCTGCTGATCTTTCCACAAAGAAACCATCTCCAACAAGCAACCGTCCTTCGGGTCAAGACGATGATGGATCCGGAACAAGCTTAACCCATGATCCTCGATCCCAGAAACACATGGGAACATTTCCAACACTGAGCTGGATCCCAATACGGAAGGGAATAAGTTGATTTTTATTCCCACGCATGCTTCAGACCCATGTTGTGTTAACTATCAACTATCAGAAAAGACAGTATACCCATCATCCACAGAAGGGAACACGCAGAAATTCGATCGCACGCCATCAAACCCATGTGTAACTGTTATTGATCCTCCCGAGTCATTGATGGACCCCTCTACCCCCACCGAAGGGAATATGTCAGAAACAGCTCCTACGCACGCCCCAAACCTATGTGTAGTTATCTCTGAAGATCCATTCCCAATGGTGGTAGACACCTCAATCCCCACTTACTACACCACCCTACCATCACATGTGGTTCCCTCTTCTCCGGATAATCATTTAACTTCTCAGTTACAAACTCCCACTAACTCTACTTCTCCTTTGAGAAAGAATTTAAAAAAACTTGCTCGACAGAAAAAGCCCAAGGCTTCCACCCCCCTTCCTCGCAAACGGCCTTTGGAGTCTGAAAATGAACCTTTTTCTACTAAGCAAGTTGTTGTATCACTCTCTACTGAATCCTGCTCATGGGTGGGGGTGGCTGACCCCAAACAGCCTCATGGTAGATGTTAGTCCTCTCATAGAATTGTCGGGGTGCGAGAAATGACCCGACAATTCAAACTCTGAGATCATTTCTCAAAGCCTCTAAACCCAATATCATCTTCCTCTCTGAAACAAGATCTTCTTTGTCTCAATCCTCCCCCATTCTCTCTTCTCTCGGTTTTGAAAACTACTTTTGTGTTCCCTCTGTATGCCGCTTGGGTGGCCTGTGGTTGTGTTGGGATTCCACAATCAAGGCTAATGTGATTTACTCCTCTAATCACATGATCCAACTTAAAATCCAGCAAAGTGAAAACTCTCCTGAGTGGTTACTTGTTTGTATCTATGGATACCCTGAAACTCACTCACGTCATCTGCTTTGGTCCGATCTAATTGACTTCGCCGCCATAAATTCATCTCCATGGTGCTTCTTGGGAGACTTCAATGCTCTTGCCTCACCACGTGAGAAATGGGGTGGCAGGGATTTTAATAATAGAGCGGCTCATGAGTTCTGTGATATGATTGATGCATGTAACCTCCTGGATCTAGGGTACAATGGACCAACGTATACCTGGACAAATAATCAAACCTCTCGTTCCCATGTTCGTGAAAGACTTGACAAAATGTATGCTGATGCTAGTTGGCGTGCTCTTTACCCAACGGCATCTGTGTTTCATATGCCGTACATCAATTCTGACCACTATCCTATATTGCTATATACAACCTCTAACTCTCAAAGACGCAATCGCCTTTTAAGATTTGAGGCCCACTGGATGTTGAATGATTCTTTCAAGCAGGTACTTACTGATAACTGGAACGCTAGATATGGTGTGAACATCCTTCAGAAAATGAATTTAGTCCTCAGAGATCTGAAAATTTGGGGTTCAGCTACATTTGGTAATTTGGCAAAGGAAATTAAAACTACCAAGTAAGGATTGGCTCATCTTCAAAGTCTCCCTCCTGATGATTCGGTCTTTGAGGAGATTAAAAATCTCACTTTAAGATTCAATGATCTCATTCGTGCTGAAGCTCTCTGCTGGCAACAACGTGATAAAAATTAATGGATCAAAAACAATGACCGCAACACGAAGTTCTTCCACATTTCTGCGACTATTAGGAAAAGAAAGAATAATATTCAGAAACTTCACTTAGCTGACGGTTCTTGGACTTCATCTTTCTCTCGCATATCTGAGTGTTTGATTCAACATTTTCAGGAGTTATTTCAAGCTGCACCAACACAACCTGTAATGCCAAACTTTCAAGTTACTTATGAACCTATCACCACTGAGCAGAATCAACTAGTTCATGTAACTCCCTCAGAAGAAGAGATTGTCGCAATCATCAATTCAATGGGTCCCCTCAAGGCCGCCGCACCGGATGGGTATCCAGCAATGTTCTATCAAAAGAATTGGGAGGTATGTGGTCCTGAATTTACTGCTTTAATCCAAAAAATATTTAGGGACTGCCAATTTCTAGCAGATTTCAATAACACTCTTCTTGTCCTTATTCCTAAGATTGACTCACCAACTTCTCCAGTTAATTTTAGACACATCTCTTTATGTAATGTTGCTTATAAAGTGGTCTCTAAAATCATAACTCATAATATCAGGGATTTTCTACCAAAACTGATTTCGCCTTTCCAGAACGCCTTTGTCCTAGGGAGGCAAATCTCCGATAACCTGGTGATTGCCCATAAAATATTCCACTCGATGAAAAGATTTTCAAAAAATAGGGGTTCTTTTGCTCTAAAACTGGACATATCCAAAGCCTATGATCGGATTGATTGGGGGTTCTTAAGTACAGTGCTACATGGATTTGATTTTCATGATAATTCTCATGATCTTATTATGTTGTGCGTATCTTCTGCTAGTTTTTCTGTTCTTGTCAATGGCAGCACCCAATGCTACTTCAAATCAGGTCGAGGCTTAAAACAAGGGTGTCCTCTCTCACCTTATCTCTTCATTATGTGCTCGGAAGTTTTATCTCGTATCATTTATTACTACGAGAAGGATGATTTGTACAAAGGAATCAGGTTAAATAGATATGCTCCCTCAATTACTCACCTTATGCTTGCAGATGATTTATTCATTTTTGGATGGGCAAATGATAAGGATCTTTCTACTGTAAAAGAATTTCTAGGGGTATATTTAGCTTGGTCGGGTCAACTTATTAATTTCGACAAATCACCAATCTATTTCAGTCCATGTATTGATGATGAGGATCAATTTCAACTGGCTGGTTTAATTGGTGTTAGCATTATGGATTGTACTGACAAATACTTGGGTCACCATTTACTTCTTCCAAAGTCCAGAATTGCTTCTTTTCGAGGTTTGGTGGATAACTGAAAGAACAGATCGAAAGGTTAGAAGAGCTCAACGATATCCCATGCGGGTAGAACTACTCTAATTCAATCAACCTTGGCCTCATTGTCTGTTTATTTTATGGGCATCTACAAGCTTCCAACAACGATCTTCCAACAACTCAATACGGCTTACAAAAGATTTTGGTGGAACCACACAGATGATAATGGAAAGAAACTTGTCCTTAGTGCTTGGGATGGTTTCTATAAAGCAAAAGAAGAAGGAGGTCCCGGCATCAGGAAACCAGAATTTGTCAATAAGGCTTTGATGACCAAATTAGCTTGGAGATTTCTCACCAACCCTGATGCTACTTGGGTTCAACTCCTCAAAGCTAAGTACCTCAACTCTAAACAGTTTTGGGAGGTGAAAAATACCACTCCTGCTTCTTGTGTTTGGAGAAGCCTGATTAATGCTCATAAAATTTTAAGACAACCAACTTGCTGGTGTGTTGGCAATGGATGTGATATTGATATCTGGTTTGGCCCGTGGGTCCCTAATCTCCCAAACTTTAGAGTGGATGGCTACGACTTTGCAAAGACTCAAGTATCTAAGGTTTGTGAGTTACTCATCCCAAACAGTCGAAAGTGGAATGTTCAATTGGTAAGATACTTATTTCCCCTTAATGAAGCATAAGCTATTCTATAAATTCTGCTTTCCTTGGCAAACACAGAGGATAAATTACTTTTGTTATGCTGTAAAAATGGTGAGTTTTCCTCTAAATCTGCCTACAAAACCATTGCTAATGTTATCCCTTCATCTTCGTCAGCAAGAATGGAGACATTAAACTGGAAGAAATTCTGGAAGATTAAAGGCTTATCCCCTCGAGTTCAAATGTTTATCTGGCGCCTATTCACCGGTGCGATTGCTACCAATGAAGCCCTGGCTAAACGTCTTCCTAACATTGATCCTTCTTGTGCTTTTTGTCAAGACCATAGGGAAACACTGGATCATCTCTTCTTATATTGTGAAGTTGCAAAAAGAATTTGGTTTGGTTCACCCATTGGGCTGCACTGCCAAACACAACCCAAGCCATGTTCAACGCTCATATATTCATTACATCAGTTACATCAGCCCAAGCCATGTTCAACGAACACAACAGTCACAATCGTGAAATCAACACCTCTACTCCTACTATCACCCAGTTACTCCAATGTTGGATGTCGCCTCCTATTTGTTCGATTAAAGTTAACTTTGATGGAGCAACTGGGACCAATGCCATTGCTGCTGGTGTTGTCATACGGAACACTACAGGAATGGTTCTAGCATGCCAAAATATTTTTGATGGTAACCATTTGGGAGAAGATAAAGCCCTAGAGGCGGAGGCTCGTGCTTGCCTTAAAGGTATTTAACTGGCCAGAGCTTTAAACTTAAGCTCAATCATTCTTGAAGGTGACTCACAGACTCTGATCAATATCCTCAAAGGGCGGTTCTCAAACACCCCTTGGAGAATTCGTAGTATTATTTTAGATTGTAATTTTCATCTTTCTTTTTTACAAGTTTTTCTGTAGCTTATATCCCAAGAAGAGCAAATTTTGTAGCTCATTGCCTTGCCAAGCTAGCCCTCTCTGCAAGAGGATGTAATTCGTGGATTGATTTTACTCCACGCTGTATCTCGGATCTTGTCCTTTCTGACATGATGGATCTGCCTGTTAATTGAAGTATTCATGGTTTCCCTAAATAAAAATAAATAAATAAATAAATGAGTTAATAAAAGTGAAAAGGAAAAAAGAAAACCCAAAATGTTTGGCATCCCTTCCTCTTCGCTTCACCCTCCATAGAATCTTCCATTTTTAGGGCTTCATCTTCAAATTGCAAAAGTTTGAATGAAAGATTTTCTTCGTTTTTCTTTATATTCTAAATTACACAAAATTATCTCTACAAACATGATTTCTTTACCATTTTTAAGATTTAACGATTTGTTGATTTAACAGTTTAATGGATCCCATTAGGAGTTAGCAAATTAGAAGAGCATACGGAGAATGAGATCTACAAACTGAGCATTGATTTCATTAGATCTGTCAATTCTGGACTCAAGAGTCAAAATAACAAAATGCCCTACACAACATTTTTGCGAAGAAAACCCACAAAAAACCCCAAGTCCCTTAACACTTCTGATCCGGCGAGCAAGCTGGATATTCTTAGTCGTGATTATAACCCATAGGAGAATTGGTTTGGAGGAGAAAGAAAATCATCATCAAATCAGGAATAAAAATGAAGCTAACAAAAAAGAAGGTTTAAACAGCTTTTCGATTTGTTGAAATGTGCAATTTGGTGTGATCTTTGGTGATGACTTGTTTGGAAGTGTAGATTTGGATTGAAATGTTCCTGGTGCTTGTTGTAGGTCAGAATCAGATCATATAACTAAATAATGCCCCTTTGTTTCCATTAATCCAGATCCATTAGTTGAAGTATTTTCCCACGAAATTCTATGAGAAGATGAAAATGGATTCGTGCTCGGTTCCTGATGGAAATCTTTATCTCCGGCGAGTGACCAGAATGCCGATTCCATGAGAAGATCACGAAAATTAATCTTTTGATTGTGTTACTCATTTGCAGATTTTTTCATAATTCTTCAAAATGTTGAAGATGATATAGGCCGTGCTTGGTACACCGTGAATATTCGCAAATGCGAAAATTCACAGTTTATCATGTGTTTGTAGGTAATTGATGAGGGCATCTAATAACAAATATTTGGTGGTATTTGCAATGATGAGCTTACAAAATAAATAATCTAAAAATCTTTATTTATTTTTTTAACACTTACAAGAACCGTAAATTTTCGCATTTGTGAATATTTACGGTGTAATGGCCATAATGTCAGAACTCCAAAACTTTATCATGCAAATGTTGAAGAGAAGATGAAGCACGGACCGTAAAACGTTTGGGGTTTTTCTTTCTTTTCATTTTTATTAATTAAATTTTGTTTAAATAACAGAGTTGTTGTATTTGAAGCTAAACGGTGTTAATTGAGCAATAAATTTTATGTTAGTGAAGGACACGTGGTATGAAGTTAGCTAAGGGATAGAGAGGGGATAGAGAAAATGGGGACATAAGATTTGTACTCTCTTTTGTAATACTTAGTATTAAATGTTGTTTTAACGTCTAATGTTATTAAATGGGATGTATTGGCATTTTATGTATATATCTTATACCATAATTTATTAGGAAATTAGAAATGGTTGTGCTATGGTTACCGAAAAACCTACAAAATAATGTACAGAAATGAATAATTTTGGGTCTGGCGCAAATCACAAAAGTGTGTGACGTAAATTACAAGGGTGTATATGATTACACACTACCGTCAAATTTTCATTATGTAGGTTCTTCTGTAGGATTCTACTGTAAGTATAGCATTATCCAATTAGAAATGGCTTAAGTGAGAATAGAAAAAAGGATCATAAAGGTGCGTTATAGAAAGGAAAGAGCCAGCTACGTTTCACCAATTGCAATTTAGTTTATATATGGTACCATAAGTTATTAAACGGTTAGTAATTAATATGCAAATTAGAAATGTGTAATTAATATCACAATTGAATGTGTTTGAGTTGGCATATTTATTTGATAGTAGCACTTTGAACGAATAGAGTTCCACATGAACAATAGAGGCCGCCATATCAGACGCTTCTATAGTATCGATAAATTCGATTCCTTAATTAATTTTTCTACCTTTTTTTCTAATTTATTATTGTTGCAGCGATATTATCAATAAATGAGGGCACAACCCCTCGTCCATCATCCCACTCCTTAAAGAGTTCATGGCTAATGGACTTCGCCTTTGGGTGTTCAGGATCGTTATATAACTATTCCCCTTCCCTCGTTCCCTCTTTCAGGAAAAAAAATAGAAAAAACTATTCCTCCTCAACATCATCAATTATCTCTACAATTTTTAACGAGGCTTGTAAACAGCTTAAATTTGACCTAATTGAGAGAGTAAATCCTTTGTCCCTATTTGCATGTGCCCCCTATGTGCTCACATTTTTTTTTGCTTGCGGGTCTATATGGAGGCGAACCAACGGTTAAATTTTTTTTGTAAGATTATTCTCCTCACCATATAGATCATTCTCACAAAAAACTAATTTATTCTAATGCATCTAATGCTATCAAAAATTGATTGAAAAATAAACCATTTATTATCATCATTTTTTTCTGATCAACATCTGATGGGGTTAAAAGTTTTAGAAAAGACTGCTTTTTTGCGATAGTGATCTATATATCAAGGAGAATAATCTTATAATATAATTAGCCATTGGTTCGAATCAAATAAACAAGGGCACATAGAAAGCACATGCAAATGGGGATTGAGGATCTGCTCTCCAATTGAGCTATGCCTCAATGTATGTCAAACCATATATACTTGCCTAATTGAGAGGGCCCAAAATGCTACTAAAGAAGAAATTAATTCATCCACATTACACTCACATATGATATCTCCTGAGTCCGGACATGTTTTATATGTTCTACTCACGTTATTCTTACACTTTGCTTACATTTGTTGTGGAAACTACACGCAAATATTTCAAAGGCTGATGTTTTGTTAATACAATTTTCTTATCATGTTGATCAAAATTAGCCTTAAAATAATCTCCATATAGGTTTACAGACACCATAAAAAACAAACCTAACATTAAGAACAAATTTAACATAAAGAACACGTACAGTACATGTGCACATGACTAGTGTCATAATGAGCATATGGTTATTTAACCAGTGGCGGAGTCAAGTTGGGTCCTGGCAGGCATGCCCTAGGGACTTTTGAGTAACTTGGATCTTTACAATAGAAAGTTTTAAACAAAACTGGAAGAATTTAATGCTTGGCCATCTCAAGAAACTTTTTTGAATTTCTATTTTTATGATAAAGTAATTAAGTTAAAGGGTGGGAGGGATCTTACCACCCAAGGTTTCATTGTTCCACTACCACCTACCTTATTTCACACTCTGCTTACACCCACTAGTGGAGACCAAATGAAGATGATCTAATGGCTAATATTTGTGAGGATGATATTCTTTTCATGTAGATTATTCTTGATAAAAATCAGATTGTTATAAATCTTTTAACCCAATTAAAAAATAATTAAAGTTTTAAGCTTTTTAAACCATCCCTTTTATTGTTTATTTTCAACCAATTTGAAAATTATTATTATTCTTTTTAGAAGCCAATTTGAAAATTAAAGAAACATGATAAATTTTTTTTAGAATTGTTGATCGGCGGGGTAATTATTCACTAGAAACTAAAAACTCTAAGGCACGTATAAGCGCTATCTTTTAAGAGATGTTTTTTCCCTTCTGGTAGAAAACCGCGATGTCACTCAGGGGTGATAATGAAAATCTCTCTCAAGATACAATGGAGGTCGTCTAATTCAAGATATGACTACTTAATCAAACTAAAGAAAATACTCTGAATGGGAGACTGAAGATGCCTTTAAAACGAGATGAAGAAAATACGAAATTATTATGTTTTGAGAACTGGTTGAGGGTCTTATTTATAGTTTCAACAGTGTCTGTTGGTCGTGACTGTTAGGATGCCAATGGTTGTCATCAATAGTTGTCTCTAACAGTCAATGAACCTCTATTAACAGATACATTGAAACTGTTGATCGGGCAGGTCGAAACCCCGCGAGAGGGCTCCGCCCCCTCGACCTCCGTTCGAACAACATAACATGAAAACAATGAATTTATTAAAAATATCTAACAAGAATGATCTACACGATGAGTAGATTTTCCTCACAAAAAAATCATCTCTTGGATCATCTCCATGCGAAACCCAATGGTGAGTGAAAGGGAAATATAAGAATAATTGGGTGGAACATGTTTAAAATTGGGTGGAAATATCTAACTCTTATATGTTGGCCCCCTTGAATTCAAATCCTAACTCCCCTGTATTTAACCCTCTTTAAAATGTGACTCATGTACAACTCCCATAGAAAAGATCCAAAGATTGATATCGAATGAGGATGTTGTCTTCACCATATAAAATTATTGATTTATAGGAGGATTGTTATGTGTATGTTTATTTATTTGGGTTGAATATATTAATTGCAGTGGTGATACAGATGCAAGGGTTCCAGTTACTTCAGGGTATTCACTTAATAATATGAAACTTCCACTGAAGACCACCTTATGGTATCCTTGGTTCCATGGACAAGAGGTAACTGTCTCTTATCTCTCCATGTAGATCAAGCGCGGATCTGAATACATTCATATTCATACATTGAGCGTATATTGGCTCATGGGGTTCATATAAAGATGATTCAAAAGATGATTTTAAGTTAAGATATTCTCCTCACCATGTTGATTATCATCACAAAATATCTGCGCATTTTAAATCTTATAACCCCATCATTTATTGAGTGAAATCAATGGTAAAATAAATAGCTCAATCACCCTTGATTTTCAGTGATTCCGAATTACCGGATACAAGTTCTAGAATGTGCCAATTTTTTTGAAGATAATCAAAATGGTGAAGAGAATATTCTCACCAAATATAATCTCTTAGATCAACTTCATGCCCTACATATAATATACATATATAAATCGATGTATTTTGATTTGTTTTCTCTATCTAAACTATTTATAAGGGGATTTAAAATAAGTCGCCTCAATTATCCTCCATGTTTCTAAGTGACACATTTTTTTAAATACCTTTTATATTTTTTAGCTTATAAACTCACCTCAGTTTTACACTCCACTTACACTTATTTTAGGGTCCACTCAAATATGATCTTAGGGATGATTTTTTTTTATGAGGATAGTCTTATCATCATGTGGAACACTCCGCCTATGTGATCCATGTGGAAATAATTTAGGGAGGATTTTGATGAGGGGTGAGTTTGTCATGGGCTTTGCTGGGGGATTGATTTTTTTTTACGAAGATCTCCTCTTCGGTTAGATCCCATCAGCCAATGGGTCGTCTCACAGTGGCCTACTTTAATACTCATTTTATTCGTACATTCTACTTTCACCTGTCTATAGGCCCATATTGAGATGATCCACAGGCTGAATTTTTGTGGTGATGATCACCTCATTATGTAAATCAAAATTAAGCGATGGTAGTGGTGGGTTTGCTGGGGGTACGCACATAGTTTGCCAACTCACATGTGAGACGGTAAAGTAGGTTTTGTCGCGAGGATTAGCACGTAGGGGGGGTCAATGTACATATAAAAGTTTTCATCAAAAATTGTACACAGACCTGTGGGACCCACATAGAGATGATCCAAGGGTTGATTTTGTGGGAGAATGTTCTCTACATTATCCTCACAAAAAATCATATCATCATTCTAAAACTTCTAACCCTTTAAAACTTTGGTTGGAAATTTAATTGCAATTGAGCAATCTATTTTATCGCTAATTCTCAATGGGAAGATAAAGGGGTTAGAAGTCTTTGAATATATAATTTTTAGTGAGGATGATTTACATGGTAATTTAGATGTCCTCACAAAAAACTAGCCCCTCAGTCTTCTCCATATGACCGCACAGGCCGTTGTAAATTCGTTGTAAACTATCCCGACTCTTTTTAAAATTTGCACTTATTTGTCCTTTAAGAGGTACAATTAATGATGTGTTATAACAAGAGAAGGTGGTGGCTGATCCACTGTTGGCTTTACTCAGCACTTGACACCTCTTTAATAGGTGTCAAGTAGTATACCTATCCCATGCTAGTCTCCATATCTATATATACACCCCCTTTCCCCTTTGTTTATGTTGTACGAGTCCAGTTAAGAAAGTTACAGATAGAAGTTGGATGTTTTTATACGTGCAGTTGAATAATATATCTCTCTCCACTTCTCTCGTATACACTTTCGCATTTATACTTTCGCAAATATTGTAAAAATTATAATACGTTATCAGCAAAAGTCTCTACCAATCTCTTACAACTGAAAGTGCCCTCGAGAATTCATTATCAACCCGAAGTTCTTGGACACCTCACAAAATTGAAAAGGTATAATCATCGTCTTTGTTATTTGATTATGTCAAATCTAACAAAGCTTGAATTTGAAGCTCTAGATATTTCTGGAGATAATTATCTCTCATAGTTACTTGATGTTGAGATTCATCTCCAATCCAAAGACCTCGGAGATACAATAAAGAAAGGTAATCACGCGACCCCGCAGAGTCGCGCAACCGCTTTAATTTTTCTCCGTCATCATCTTTGTGCTACATTAAAATTTGAATATCTTACCATTTCCATTGATCCTTTGTAATGATCTGAAGGATAGGTATGATCACCTTGAGTTGGTCACACTCCCCAATGCCCAATACAGCTAGCTTAACCTGCGCTTGCAAGATTTTAAATCTGTGACAGAATATAATTTCGCTTTGCATTAAATCACCTCACAGCTGAAATTGTGTGGTGTGACCGTCACAGATGAGCAAATGCTCGAGAAGATTTTAACGACCTTTCATGCCTCGAATGTGCTCCTGTAGAAATAATATCGAAAGTGTCGTTTTAAGAGACATTCTAAACTAATCTCTTGTCTTCTCGTAGCAGAACAATATAATGAGCTATCATTGAGGAACTATGCTTCTCATCCTACAGATTCTGCATCACCGCCAGAAGTATATGCAACGTCCTCTTCTGGATGTAAAAATGGACGTGGTAAGCATTGTCGTTATGACAAAAAGGGTAGTCACAGTAATTTCAGACATACTCCGTCCCACCGGAAGTGGGAAAATACGGATAAGAATAAATCGAACCACCAGAAGGGGGATGATATAGAAGCGAATGACCCAAAGTAGGACGATACAGAATCGAACCACCAGAAGTGGGATAATACAAGATCGAACCCCTAGAAGAAGAACTATTCCAAAACGAAGCAGAGAGGTTTACCGAATAAACCTCGTAAAACTTATGAAGAAGTCTACTATCGTTGTGGTATGCATGGGAACTGTTCGTGTACCTGTCATACAACGAGACATCTGGTAAATCTTTACCAGTCTTCTGTCAGAAGGCTAGAAGCTATTGCTGAGATAAATTTTAGTTACAACAGTGACCCATTGGCAAATATCCACCTGGAATTACCTGATGCCTTTCATAATCTCTGAAAGCGAGAACTTGGATCAAATATTTGGTGATGGGAATGTCTTTACCAAATAAATTTTTTGTTGTACTTACTTGTACTTCTCTTTATATATATGTGTGTGTTTTTACCTTATACTTATCTTTTAGTTTATTTAAACATGAAAAGACATGGATTCTAGCAGAAACATATCTAGTCACGAGACAGAGGATATATGTCTAGTAAAAAATGCAGCAATACAGACAATCCTTCGTGACCACTATAACTGGTACAACTAGTTTGATTGAAGGCTCCCGCAGAGCCAGTTTCATGTTACCAAGTGGTACAAAATTTCACATTAAACGATGCATTCTATTCATCTAGATCCAAAAGTAATCTGTTGAGTTTTAAAGATATGCATTGTAATAGATACCACATTGAGACAAGCATTGGACATTATATGGAATACCTATGTATTACCTTAATTGTCCCGTGCCAGAAGCACATATTAGAAAAGCTTTATGATCTTTCCTCTGAGTATACGATCAAGAAGATTGTATCTCCGGACTAGTTATGATCCAGAAGATCATATCTCTAAAACTAGTAATATGATCCAGAAGATCATGTCTCTAAAATTAGTTCTATGATCCATAAAATCATATTCACACACTTGTTTTATGATCCAGATGATTATATTTTGAAGGTAGTTATATGATCAAATGATCATACATTTGTCACGACTAGATGAACTAGAAGTTCAAGGACCAGAAGTTCATTTTGATGAGACAGTCTTTCTGTCATTAGGGGAAAGAAATCAACTGCCTCAAGTACGGCGTGAACTTTGTTAAAATACACCAACTTTGTCTCATCTTAATCCTCGTACTAATCAATCTAAAATTGGAGTGCAGAGGATTGTTTAGCTCCAGAAGATAGCAAATAAAATGCCTGTTGCATTCAATGATGCAGCGAAAGTGACTAAGTCACATGTACCTACTGCAAATGTCCCAACAGGACATGTTTTTCCAGCATGACAAATTGTCCCAATAGGACGTGTTTTCCCAGTTGGACAAACTATGAATATTGCAGCAGATGAGTCGTCTAAAGCACGCCTGAAGTGTGGACGACCACTCGGTTCAAAAGATTCTATTCCCGGAAGCGGAAATGCAAATCAAAATTTATGCAAAATAGCAGGAGGATATTAAAATTAAGGCCCACACTCTCTAATGAAATAACTCCTAAAGAGAAACAATCTCCTGAAGAGATACAAACTTCTGAAGAGATACAAACTCCTGAAGAGAAACAATCTCCTAAAGAGATAAAAACTCCTGAAGAGATACAAACCCTTGACGAGGGGCATCCTCCTAAAGAGGACCAGGCACTTGGAAATAAGAAAATCTCAATATATTGTGCATGCATTAGAAAGGTGTGGGATCACAATGAAACAATTGTCGATGACATATTCTCATTCTCAGTTGCTATTGGAATTGTTACAGATGATGATGGTATTGAACCACACTCTGTAGAGGAATGTCGACATAGAATTAATTGGCCAAAATAGAAAGAAGCAATCCAAACATAATTGGATTCTCTTGCAAAACGTGAAGTATTTGAACCTGTAGTTCCAACACTCGAAATATAAACACTGTAGGTTACAAACGGGTATTTGCAACAAAACACAATGAGTTGTTTGCTATAAAGCACGACTTGTGGCACAAGGTTTCTCGTAGAAACTTGGGATCGATTTCATGAAGCAAAGAAAGTCCTTGAAGGATTCAAATTGCTTGAAGCAAAGAAAATCCCTGAAGGATTCACATTGCTGGAGCAAAGAAAATCCCTGAAGGATTCAAATTGCTTGAAGCAAATAAAATCCCTGAAGGATATATTATCAATCCCATTTGTCCATGCATATTCATTAAGAAAGCAGAATCTGGATTTGCTATCATTGTTGTATACGTCAATGATATCAATCTAATTGGGACTCCTAAAGAGCTCAAGAAAGTTGCAGAATACTAGAAGGAAGAATTCGAGATGAAAGATCTCGAAAAAACAAAACTTTTATCTCGGCCTGCAGATCGAGCATAATGCACACGAAATTCTTGTTCATCAAATAATGTATACTGATAAAGTCCTGAAGCGCTTTAATATGGACAAAGCATATCCACTTAGTATTCTTATGGTTATGAGATCTCTCGATGCCGAGAAAGATCCCTCTCGCCCAAAGGAGAAAAATGAGTACTACTTGGTCCAAAAGTACCGTATCTCAGTGCGATTGGTGCATTGATGTATCTTGCACATTAGACCTAGTATTGCTTTCCAGTAAATTTGTTAGCCAAGTTTAATTCTGCACCGATAAGAAGACATTGGATAGGTGTAAAACAGATTCTCCATTATCTCCGCGGAACAACAAACATGAAATTGTTTTACTCTAAAATCCATTCAATGGCTCACAAATACAGGGCTACACAGATGTTGGATACCTCTCTGACCCCACAAAGCTATCTTCCAATCTGGGTATATTTTTACAAGTGGTGATACAACTTTTTCTTGGCGATCCAATAAGCAAAGTCTTCCCACCACTTATCTGAATCATTCGGAGATTATTGCACTGCATGAGCTAGCAGAGAATGTGTGTGGCTAAGATTACTGATTGGTCATATCAGAAGCACTTGTGCTCTACACTCTATCACTGATGTACCAACAGTTATCTTTGAAGACAATACTGCTTGCATATCATAAGTCAAAGAAGGCTACATCTAAGGTGATAGAACCAAACACATCTCGCCGAAGCTATTTTATTCTCACTATCTTCAGAAGAGATATGAAATTGATATCCAGTAGATACAATCATGTGAGAATTATGTTGATCTATTCACCAAGTCTCTGCCAACAACGACATTCAGAAAGCTAGTTTATGGTGAGGCATATATATCATCAAGCAGACTGATATGAGGGAATGCTCAATCAAGAGAGTATTCCAGTGCCAGCATTTGTCTTACTGGATCTTATCGCGATGTACTCTTTTTTCTTTGTCAAGGTTTTGTCCCTCTGGATTTTCCTTGCCAAAGTTTTTAATGAGGCAGCTTATGCGAGTCCAGCACTATCTTAAGTCTATTGTGTTTTCCTGGCAAGGTTTTTAACGAGGTAATTATCTTAGAATGGTGGACATCTAAAGGGGAGTGTTATAACAAGAGAAGGTGGTGGCTGATCCACCATTGGCTTTGCCATGCACTTGACACCTCTTTAATAGGTGTCAAGTAATTAGTATACCTATCCTATGCTTGTCTCCATATATATATATATATACCCCCTTCCCTTTGTTTATGTTGTACGAATCAAGTTAAGAAAGTTACTGATAGAAGTTGTATGTTGTTGTATGTACAGTTGAATAATATATCTCTCTCTACTTCTCTCGTATACGCTTTCGCATTTATACTTTCGCAAATATTGTAGAAATTATAACATGATGTGATATATATATATATATATATTATCAGTGGGACTATTACATTATATATGTTCCCCTCAAACTCCAAAGCCATTCATCGGAGGAGGCTCTAGCGGCCTATTAAGAAAGTATTGTTGATATAAGCACCCTTGAATCCTTGATTAATTTGAAGCTAGGCACCAATATTGTCATTGTGGTTGGGTAGAAACACGAAACAAAAAAAAATAGCAATTTTCAGATAAGCATCGTACGAATGCCTAGCAACTCGAGAGAAATGGAGGGCTTTTGTTTTTTGGCTTTTTGTTATTTTTCCTATAAAGCAATATTACCTGTTAGTCAAATACCGAGTTAACGCCTTTAAGTAGAAAAAA
Organism: Macleaya cordata; assembly: GCA_002174775.1. NCBI lineage: Eukaryota > Viridiplantae > Streptophyta > Magnoliopsida > Ranunculales > Papaveraceae > Macleaya > Macleaya cordata. The sequence continues at coordinate 72,738 of MVGT01002814.1, read as the reverse complement.
TTTAAGAGTCTTTTATCCTATGGACCTCAAACTTCTAAATTTATTATATTTGCTACCCTGAACTTGAAAAAACTCTCTACAAACCTTTGTTCTTCAAATTCGTTACAAAATAGACCTCAAATTTTTAAAACTGCTCATTTACCCTCCAACATCAACCGGTAGCTCAAGTTTTTTTTTTTTTTAATTTCACGCCATCCAAAAGGTTTTCTTTTGTTCCCGCCATCGACTGATTCACCTCTCCCTCTCTTTTACTCTCTCTCTCTGTCAAAACTCAAACTCAAATTGGTTTCTATCAGAGTAAATCAATTGAAGTAATTTACCAATATAATCTCATAAATCGATAAAAAATAAACTCTCATAAATCTAAAAAAACAAAGACTTGGCACCTCTTGTCAAGAACAAAATCCCCAAACCCCTAATCTTAACATTGGTACAATGGAAAGAGGCAGAGGCAGAGGCAGTGAGAGAGGGTTATTAAATGGATGATTTTTAATGCTCTTAAGCCTGTTCTTTGTGATTCGAAATCGTATGAAAGGGATTTCATGAAAATATAGCTTTAGCTAGCTTTAGCTAGCTTTGGTTCAATTCAACAAAGATATGTTTGTAGGTGAAGTATTAATGGGAATAACTATTCGTGCCCTAATTTTCATGGCTTCAATTTCTTCAATTCAAATTCTTTGTAGCCTCATCAGATCAATTAAGTACCTTCCCATCATACTCTCTCTTATACTATGTATCACCCACCCTCGTCGGTAACTCTACCACCACTACCACCACAGCTTGAGCTTCCTCTTCTTAATTTTTTGTTCTCTCTCTCCCATCACTTTACTACCAAATTCATCTTCAACCGCTCCCCAGAAAATTGAACCAATGAAAACCCTCTTTACATCGAACTAACCAACTAAAATCCTAATGGTGCTGGTAGTCTCTTTTGCGGTGGCGGTGAAAAAGCCCAAAAAAGAAAAATTAAACACTCTCAGGTACTCAAGTTGATGTTGGAGGGTAAATGAGAAATTTTACAAATTTGAGGTCTATTTTGTAACGAATTTCAAAAACAAAGGTTTATAGGGAGTTTTTACAAGTTCAGAGTAGCAAATGTAATAAATTTAGAAGTTTGAGATCAATAAGGTAAAAGACTCAAAATTTAATTACCTTTTCCCCGTAGCTTGAAATCAAGGAAAATTCTGATAACTAAATGTGGGGTGATGCTACGGGAACCCCAGATTTGCACCCCAGCTAATACCTCTAAGACTTTAAACCAACATTAGACCCACTTTAAACTAAATTAGACCCAAATTAGACCAACATTAGACCCAGGGTATGACTTTGTATGTAAATCCGGACTTCCAGTAGCAAAATTCCTAAATGTGACCCCAAAATAGAAATAACAGGGGTCAAGATCAGCCTGCAAGACAATGGGAGATAAACTTTATGCAGCTATTATGCAACTAATGCAATTGTTATGCAACCGTTATGCAATTGTTACGCAACTATTATACAACAGTTATGTAATTATTACTACCCAACTTTTATGCAATATTTAATCAATTTCTTAATTCAGTAGCCCCTTTTGATGATTTCTCATCATGAATAATGTTATTATGTTGGAGCAGATCTCTTGTGGATTTTTTCCTTTCTCTCTCTTCTCTCTTTTTTATTTAATTTTTTTTAAGAAAGGGTAGCTTTATCTTTTTACTTGATTTTGAGTTTTATCTACAAAACTAGTTTTGGGCGGGGTGGAACCTAAATGTAGGTCCAATATTAGATTTTTTTCCGCTCTCTCTTAAAAAAACTTTAACATAACACTTTCACCTCGGTTACAAAAGTAGCTTACCATATACAAAATATTTAATTACCAAAGACACATTTTCTTTAACCGTTCAATTTGCTTACTCACCCGTGCATATATTTTGGGTAAAATTAGTGGGCTCATGTTGTTAATGTAGAGTGAAATAGTAACCTAACTTTATTGTAACCTTAAATTTTGATACATTTTGATGATCAATTAATTAATTAAAAACAGGTTGGAGGGTACACAATGGTGTACAAGGGGGAGCTAACATTTGCAACAGTGAGAGGAGCAGGTCATCAGGTTCCAAGCTATCAACCCATCAGAGCACTTGCACTTATCAAGCACTTGCACTTATCAAGCACTTCCTCGATGGCAAGTCCCTCCCTAAATTTCTCTCTCTCTCTCTCTCTCTCTCTCTCTCTCTCTCTCTCTCTCTCTCATTTCAGTACACTAGGAAATCAAAAAGATTGTTACTTTAGAGTTACATTTGATTTGTTCTTTTCGTATTTAATCTGTTTCAATTATTATTTATCAAGTTTAGTTTAGAGCTTCCTTCATCCTAAGGCTATAAATAGTTTTTGGAAGGAATTGTACCAAGTCAGTTGGCCAGTTGGAATTAATATTTGCATTTGTGAATATTAATAATAATAATTATGTTAAGAAGGATGAAGTAACATGCATTATCATTATTAATTTGTATTTTTTTTTTTTTCATTTCACTTACTACTGTTGCACAAATACTCTGTACAAAGTTTTTAACAGTACGTAGTACTGTGGCAGAAGAACTGAAAGAGAAGCTCGTTGTGCTCCACGCGTACAATTAATGCACATAATTTAAGTGCCTTAAACTTCAAATGTGGTGTTATTATTAAATGGAAATGTGTAAGAATAACGAGTCTTTTTGAATGAATGTAGATTAATTATTTTGTCAAATGATTCATGTTACCCGTCAAGCAGATAGCTCTCGAGCACAGGGTTTAAGAGATTTTTTCCCTAAAAAAAAAAAAAAGAGAGATTTTGAATAATCGAATTGCGCCACCGTTGCACAGGAATAAACATGTTATTTTCACATGTAGAAAAAAACAACCTCATCTAAACAAGTTCGAATTCTGCAGCTACAATTAATTTGGCATTAAGTGAATCCAGAAGACTGATGACATTATATTATTAATTAATGAACAAATCTAGTTTGCGTAAATTATAAAAAAGAAAAAGAAAAAAAGAGTGCTTATTGGAATTTCCATACCCTGATGACCTTGCTGTTGTGTGTTGTCACAACCTTCTTCATTCCAACAGCTAAACATGTAATGGGAGGCCGTGTATGTTTCGGTATTCTATAGATACAATTATTATCCTCCGAGACTGAGAGTTTTCTTGCTCTCTTGTTTTCAATGAAAACACCTCTGTTTTTGGAGGAAGTTGTTCCGATGGTACCTTCGTCCATCACGTAGCTCGAAACAACTTCACCCGTGTCCTGATTTAGAATACGCAGCACACCATCTATTCCCCCAACAACTAACGATGAAGTGTCATTTCGCAGGTGTTGCATAGAGTAAATGACATTTGGACTGATTCTCCTCTCCCATAGAGTAGTCATTGTCCTGAAATATCAGGCAAAAGTTGGAATATTGAAATATAAAAAATAATAACAACACAAAGCAACAAAGTTGATCATCACACCATCAAAGAAAATTTAGGAACATCTTAGCATCAAAAAAAGTGGAATGGTCTCCTTTCTAAGCATAACATCTTACTATGTTGTATGAATTATTAAAATTATTAATTGAGGACTAGGGATAACAAATCATTTAGTAAGATGCTGTAGGTGTAACTGTTTTAACCCCTAGCTAGTACATTAAATCAAAAAAAATTATAAGCTAGACTCCAATTCCAAAACATAAACACGTGCAATATCCAGTTATAACAAGTCATATTGGAGCACCTTAGGTCACAACAATATGAATATCCAGAGGTTGATCCAGCGAATACTAAATATGAACGTGGGTTATAACACAAGCTCCTTATCCCTGTTTAAAGAAATTGAAAGCAAATTTAATTAAGCAGTCATCCCCAATAGGGGTATTGGAGATACAATTAAAGGTGGTCTATGGTAAGGCAGGACCGACATGTGTTCAACCCAGCCCGCACGTGGTACATGCATGTTATAGACATGATAAAGGTAAATACAGTAAGTAGAAAATGAAATGAAACAGAAAATTATGAATGCAGAATTCAAGTAGGTATTCCTTATATTGAAAGCGTATGATGAAGACCTGCGAGATCACCAAACTTCATTGAAGCGACATGTTGATCAGATGAAAGACCTGCCACTGTGATACTGCCAAGAGAGGAGCCACTTAGAATCAGTTGATCATCAGTTAAAGCCAGGCACGTTATTGGTCCAGCATGCATCCTGCAAAACATGAGACAAAATAAGAACACAACAAGTTGGTAACCCCAACAACCAGGAACATTCAAATTTGCGCTATTTCCTTCAAAATCTGAATAAAAAAATAAAACCACAGAGCAAATCAGCAAAAAAGATAAGATTCTTTTGTTGAATAAGCAACATGAGGAAAGTGGATCACATTTTACAACAGTGAACTCTAATCCTTACTCTTGCAATTTGTATAACAAACAGGCAAGCATGGCCATGCACGTACATGCTACACAAACATACATACACATATGCACAAACACGCAGATATTTAGGAGTTCTTGTTCTACCATGCATATGATATAATACCTAAGCTATATTACATTTATGACAAGAGATTCTCATCCAACTGCGTTCTCCAGTCAATGCCAATATAACCACAGTTCAGAGTTTCTAATATTTCAGAAATGTCTCAAATGTTCTGTTTCAGTGGTTACCAGAACAAAACGGTTTTGGTTTGCATTCATATGTATTGGCACGATTTACTGTATCAGAATGTATCAAAAAAATCGGTTGGGAGTGTCTCGGTTTTTCAACTAACAGAAACATTCAATCAAAACTAGATTTAAACCTTGAATATAACAGAACTTTCTGATGCGTAACTCATCTTGATAGAACAACCTGAATCATCCAATAAGAAGACCTTTCCTCTAGGCTCATCTTGGCTGAGTCATTAGAATCATAAGCTTCACGGATATTTTATCTATATATATGTACCAGCTGTGACCCATGAATGGTGCACGTTGAGTTATAAGGACATGCACCCTTCTAGGCTAGAGGCGTGATTGATGTACTCTAAAGAGTAGAACAAGGACTATCCAATTTGTCCTCAGATAAGAAATAAATAAATTTCAGTTAAAAAGATAATGAGAATAAATCTATAAAACACATTAAGAACTTTTGATAAATAAGTCATAGCAAATATAAGAACCTCTAGTAACTAAACCATCACTATGAAAAAGAAAATAACTAAAGGAAGGAGTGCAATGCTAAGAATTATAAAGATTTCAATGCACCCATAGTATGATCCATGACTCAATTGCTTTGAGCCAAAATATAGCTTATTTAGGGAAGGGACTGCCTCTACTACCAAAGCATACTAGTCCTATATCCTTATATGTGTCCAGGTATGATAGGCGCCAACATCTAATAGACTTGCTTGGGTATTACTACGTAATATATTGTTATACATACAAGAGTACTATAAGCTGGACAAAAGATAAAGATAGAGATTTGACTCTCAAACAAACATAGTTCTCCACATTTGGCATCTTCAATAATATCCCTAATCTGAACTACTAATATTTGGTTCAAGCAGCGAAAAAAGGATTAAAACATAAACAGATGTAAGATCAGCTCTCATCATACGTACTTAATAATGCGAGAACACTTCCTGCTATACATATCAAATATACGAGCTGTCCCATCTTCGCATCCAACCACAGCCTCAGGATCTATGTAGCTGCAACATAATTAACCCACCAAACGAAGGAAAGACCAGAAAGTGATACCGATCATTTTTGAAGAAAAATATAAGCAATTACTCCAATATAACATTGTGCATTCATTGTGAATCAACATGTCTAAATGGTTCATGTTTGATGAAAAGCATAGAATCTATGGACATCTTTAGGTATCTAACCTAAATTTCGATGCCAATGAACAAAGGAGATGGATGGCATCTCAATCAAAATATTTTTGAGGAACTACAAGGAAAAAAAATCATGAAGAAAAATGGTGAAACAACTATTGTTATGCCGACAGATGGTGAAGATTGGAGATGGCAAGGGACGTGGGGTGAGATGTGAGTAGGACTGTCCGCTCAAAGGAATCGCCTCGTAAGAATAGTACTCTCAGAACTGATCACCCAGGACAGAGCAACCACATGGAAAAGGAAACAGAGAAGGGTGAGGTCTGCTACGTACTCACAGAAACCGCCACCAAGATATGTATTTTTTAACTCTTGACTTAATATTTAACCTGACTTCTACACATGGATTTGACTCGTTGACCCACTTTGAGCAGAATTAACTAGCCAACCTGTTGATCAACTTCTATTTAGTTGCTACTTCAAGTTGTTTCAACATTTAAAAGGCTTCAAGACTTCAATTTTAACATTGTCCTTTACTTCTTTTCCTTTCTCACTCTCTGAGTTTGGACCTTTTGGACCAGGCTGGGTCATCCGGCGTGACAGTGTCCAACATGGCAAACTTATAGAGGATGGAGTGACTGCCAAGTAGCATCACAAACATGGTCAATATTCCCCCACTTCCAAGACATGTTTTCCCCTAGGTCTGTCTTGGAGTTATTAGGTGGCTGACCTTAAGATTCCTTTTCCTAGAGAGGCTTCACTATTTGGAAGCTCCTTCACTTTGCTACCTGCTGGCCCCATTTGTTCTAGTGAGTTTCTAACTCAATAAACTATTATTTCCTTCCATATGGAGATCGAGTTTATATTGTACAGATGGTCTACCAGTGGTTTTCTTAAATCTTAATACAATTCTTGTTTACTTTATCGGATGAAAAAGAAAAAGCTCCCATTGTAGTCTTTGTTTTTAATATCTTGGTTTCCTTATTCTTTCACCTTCGATTGCGAGGGGATTTGAGGCCGGTTTTCAATTCGCTTCTCTCTCTCTCCCGCGAGGTTTGAACTTCGCGTGGTGGGGAGGCCTTCGCGATTCGCATCTTCCCGTCCAGAAAAGAAAGTGAAGGGGAGCGGACAGCGAGTTGGAGGATATCCTTCCGCCTATCCTGAGTGTTGGAAATAAAGCAATGGTTTTTTGATTTCTTATTTCCCGATCACTGGAAGCAATCTTCACTGGCACAAGGATAGCCCCGGGCCGGCCGCCCCTGACCTAACCTAATAAGAACGATTATCCTTATGACCAAACAAGGACCAGCCAACGGACCACGATCCCGACCAGAAGGATTGCTCGAGGCCGGATAATTAGAATATAATCTAGAAGATCTGGTTGGTTGTGTTACAGATATTAACAGTAAAAGGATTAACTGGGTCAATACTGATAGGTACTCTATTCTCATTTGTGAAAGGAATAATATAATGTTTTCACCATGAATGAAATGACCACCTAGTTCGTACCGCATGCATAAACCCCTTGTAAATGTCCCCTCACGTGAGGGAAATATGCTTCTTTTCCTGCGACGCCTCCAAATGCATATACGAGTTCCAACAAGACCAACAATCTACAGGAAGTTAGTCAAAGAATTAGAAAGTTATGAAGCAAAAATACTTTTACAGTTGAATTGTAAAAACAAACTTTGCTAGAATTCATCCAATAGAAAATACATTGGCTAATTATACAGCAGAAGAAAATTATATAAGAGATTATCTTATAGTTCTCTCCAAACATACCATTAAGAAAAGAATTGTGAAAAGTTGATGCTGTCATGTGAACTTTTAGTGCAATTGAAAGAAATTTTTACAGATAACCTGAAGCAAGATTGGATACAAATTATTGTTTTACAAACAAAGCTTAACATTACTAATCGATACAAAAGTACCGGTGGTTAGAAAATCGATGACCATGTGAGTTGCTTGGGTACGTATCGCGACATGCATGCAACACACAAGCTTTTATGTGATTGCACAAGACATGCATGTAACACATAAGTTTTACGCGATTGCATAAGATGCGTTTTGCTTGGTTGGAGATTGCATTAGACATGTTTTGCATGGTTAGAGATTGCATTAGACGTGCTTTGCATGCTTATTTAGGAGGGGAAACAAATTAGAAACTAGAGAGTTTCTCAGATTAGAATTCTCTTTCAGCTGGGAAAAAGAATTAGAAAGGGAGTCCATCTCTTAGAAGTAGGGGTGTCAACGGGTCAGTTCCAGTTCGGTTATTGAACTACCCGAAACCGGAACCTATTAAAAAGAGTCAGTTCCGGTTCCGGTAATCAAATAGGTGGACCCAGAACCAAAATAATCGGTTCTGGTACTAGTTGGTTTTCGGATATTTCGGTTCCTATTTTCTAATATTATCGAGACCAAGTTACATGTGGTGTCCACCTCCCACTATTCTTCATTTGTCTAAAACAACCCGTCGTGATCTTTTTGGTTGTTAGAAGATCGAAGATCGGAGATGTATGCTGGCTGATGGAAAGTTATGTCACCTTATGAGATGTAATCCTTACTGTGAGCTTCAGTTTCTCCGATAAAAGCTTTAATAGGAGATCTGTTAAAGACCGAGTCAGATGAAAGTTTGAAAATGCTGAGACGAAGGCCGAATGAAGGTGATCGCAGAGATCGAGATCTGAAAAGAAGATTTATCAGACTCGAATCGAAAACATTCCAGATCATCAGATATAAAGATGGTTCGTTCTCTTTTACCGAACGAGGGAGAGGTAGGCCTCAATCTTTATCACTGACGAGTGACGATCAAAAGGGATGCGATGGTTCAGGGCTTTTCTCCTGGCTACTAGTAAATTGACATGGAGGGATGGCATTTTCGACAGAAAAAGGGAACATGTGGTGGTGGTGACTGCCGAGAGAATGAATAATGATTTTGGGGAATTTATCAAGATTTCTAAGACCGGAGGGAGGGTAATTATCTGCATCCCGTCGAATGATAATAATTAGGGCTGGAGATGGTTCACAGAATTACTTGAAAGTCTTCAACAGAGCTCTGCGCACAAGGGCAATCGGAATCAACCCCCCAGCCTGAACGACCACAAAGATGAAACTCCACTCTGTTTCATGATTATAGTCAGGATGGTTTGGAAAATGTTCGCACCCTACACACATCTTATGAGTTAGGACAACTGAGCTTTGGGAAATGGTCTTTGGCGGTGGTCGCAAATCTCAAACCAGCATCTACAGGATGGCAGAAAGCGATATCAAATTTCATCACTTCACTGACCCCGGTGAGAGAGGTTGAGATCATCCTAGTGGACAAAGGCAGAGGAATTTTCTTTGCAAGATCAAAGGCTTAACTTAATGAAATATTGAAGACTTGACCTAATCGTACAAGTGAATATTACTTTGAAATGCTGAAATGGTGGCTTGAATGGATATTTTGGCGATAAATCCATTACCGGAATCAGATGTTTAGGTGGCAGTGAGGATCTTGCCTTGACACCTATGAAATCAACAATTTTTCGAGTCAATCGCTCAATATTGTGGCAAACTGGTTGAGATCCATAAGAATACCTATTTATGAGGAACCTACGACGGGGGGTGATTAAGGTGAGATTCAATGATTTTTACATCCCACACTGGATTTTGATGCAGGACTGTGGGATGGATTTCTTCGTCGTTCTCGCCATCTAGGATGACTGAAATGTCAACGGAACATCTGAACCGGTTTTCATTTGGCTGACAGTGGTTCGCAGGAGGACGTTTGCAGTGGCAACTACTCAACCAGAGGAGGACGGAGATCATCTGGATGACCTAGAGGTCACCCGTTGGTCAAACAGAGACGTGACACGGTGGATAAGGTCATGCAGGTTACCGTTTGTACATCCTGGGCGACTGACAATGACGTGCAAAGACCATGTGCAGGGGTAATGTTCGCAGAGGTTGTTCAGCCCAACCAGGGTGCAGTGAAACACTAAAACCCACAACCAATAACAATTGATTGTTCAATGTCTCTACCTAGATTGGCATCGACATAATGTCGGTCCAGACCTGAAGCAGAAAGCTGTAGTTGTAAAACCTCTCAAATATATATAAGAATCCGCTTTGAGAGGGTGTTTGGCAACGAGAAGCAAGAGTGCTTAGGAGAAGTTAGTTTGGTAAAACCCCTCAAAAAAGTAGTTTGGTAAAATACTGACTTATAAGTTAAAAAGTAAAAAAGTTAATATGGCAATGCAACATGATTAAAAGTCAATATCACGAAGATGATGGTGAGGTGCCAGTGGTGGTGTTGGTGGTGAGGTGGCAACGGTGGTGGTAGTAGTGGTAACTAGTAAGGTGGCGATGGTGATGTGGCAATGGTAGTGAGGTGGCAAGGTGATGTGGTGGTAGTGGTGCGGTGGCGATAGTCATAGTTTTGAAAAATCATATGTATTGCGAGCTCCTTGATACTTTTTTGAAAAATCTTGTGAGAAAATTGCGGTACGTATCGCGATATTTTCAAAATATCGTATCGTCTGGAGGGGACCAGCATCTTTTAAAAACTTGATTTTTTTTAATTTTTTCCTTTTTGTTCCTCTCTTCTTCAAACCTCTATAAAAACATCTAAGGCCTTTTAAGGTTATAGTTAGCCTTACACTCTTATCCAATAGAGTTATGGCTTATAGGGTTTCTTTTTTGCACATACAAGTATGTATCATATATGAATGTGAAGAAAGCTTCATACTTGTATATGTTTCCTTTTGACTTATGACTTATGAATTATGATATGAAGTTACTTATGACTTATAAACTAAGTAGCTGGGATCGGCCTGACTCGCCGAGTAACTCACGAGTTACTCGTGGATCGGGGGTAGGCCAAGCCGAGCCAGTGTCGATCCCCCGAGTCACGTTTGGGCCGAGTCACGAGTCTTTAACTCTTTAAAAAAACACTTTTTTACTTCAAAACCCTGCAAAAAAAAGAGAGGTGAAGGAGAGACAAGAGAAGAGCTCAACTGTGAGTGTGCAGACTCCACACTCGTCATATAGATCTGAGAAAAAACATAACTTTTAGGTTAAATGGGGTTGGGTTAAGTGGGGTTTGGGCTTTAATTCAAGTATTTAAGGATGTATTTGGCTTGGGTTTTAAAGATTTAACTCTTAAGTGAGTTGGGTGAGCTGGTCTGGGTTTTAGACATTTAATTTTTAAGTGGGTGATAGTGGATTAGAAAACTATACAGGCCGAGTGACTTAGCCCTGACTAGCTTGACTCGTGACTCGCCCCTTGGCCGAGTCAGAGCTGAGTCCGAGCCCGACTACTTAGCTTATAAATGAATTGGCCTTTTTTGGGTTATATTGAATTGATTTAATGTTTTTTATAAACACACATGCTCAGATATGTATACTAATCTATTTATGTGTATGAAAGGATAAGTCATTATGGTATAGCGTATCGTACGATAAACGATAGGACAGGATACACTTATCTTAAATATGGCCTTCCGATACGCGATACGATAAGCGATTTAAAAAGCTTGGCGATAGTGGTGAGGTGGCGGTGATGGTGGTGGCAAGAAGAAGAAGACAAATAAAGAAAAACAAAAAAAGGAAAGAAATAATAGGTGAGTCAAGGAGAAATAACTTTTTCATGTCAAAGAAAAAAAATTTGCTTAAAATAGAAATAGCTTTTTGACTTCCAGAAGTCGTTTTATAATTGTGTATCAATTCACGCTTTTATTGCTATTCCACTTCTTAAGGTGTTCCCAAACACCCTCTAAAACTTCCCAGCCCTACTTTCCTGGGTTGCCCATAAAGCTGCTAACAACTCCCACTGCATGGTGTTATGTCCCAAAACTATTTTATATGTTATATCTTTCTATTTTATTTGTCATCTTGGTTGTAAGAATTCAACTGTCCAATTTTCGATGAATTTCTAAATGGAATACTGCTTTGGCATCTTGCCTATGGCAAGGATTAAGTGTCATTTTTGTAGTTTCTTAGACTAGCCTTCTTAGTTATTTCTTAGCTTTTGTATATAAAGTTCGCCCATTCTCCATCATTTATATAATTACCACTATATATAAAGCTGTGATGCAAGTGCATCGCCGTGCCTGAACTATAAATCTCATTTTCTTCCAAAGAAACCACTTCGTTTGGGTTTTTTTAATTTATATTTATTACTAAAAAAAACACTCTAATTTTTTTATAACAATACAATGATAATTATTGTAATGTGTTTTATTGCTTATTTAATATGAAAAAAGTTATTATTTATTTAATGTGCTACTGCTTTTTTTAGTGGAAGAGTTAATGATGGAGTAGTGGAAATATTTAATGCTAGGACTTCTTAAATACCAACTATCCCCTCCGTGGAATAAAGAATTTACAACTTTAAATTTACATTTTGCTTATAAGAAAACGCAGAAAAGGGTATTTTTGGATGATTGACAAAAAAAGCTTCACCACACAACTCAAGTATTTGCATTATATAATAATAGAGTATAGATATCTATTATAATATACTATAAGAGAAGCCTTTCTCTGCCACGTGTCTCTCTCACAAGCATTCTCCTTAAATCATGCCACGTGTCACTCTCTCTCAAATTTCTTTCTCCCCTAGGTTGCGCAGAAACGCCCGAGTGAAGGCCGAGTCCCGTGTCCACACATGTGGACACAGATTCGGACACGGACTCGTTTAGAAACGCCCAAAATATGACAAAAAAAAAGTGAGAAGCACTAACTGTTAAAACAGAGAGAGAAAGAGAAAGAGGGGGTGTTAGGGTTTGGAGAGAGAAAATATTAGGTTAAGGTTGAGAAAGAGAGAAAGGAAGAGACAGAGAGAGAGAGATGACTTCCCTGGAGCCATGGAGGTTTGCTACAGATCTGGTCTCTACAACAGATCTCATTTGTTGAAGAAGATAATGTCGGTCAATAAGGCAAAAAGGTATTACTTGTTTAGTAATAGAGACTGGTTATTTCCACACAAAGAAAAAGGGTTAAAAAGATAAATAAGCCCACAAAAAGGACCCAATTCGTCTAGTTAAAACTTAAAACAACTTTTTAGATTGTAAAGCCCATCCAAACCTATATATAATTAAGCCCATTTCCTCTTTTAACCCAACCAAACCTATTTTAGACTAAACCCACTTATTTTTTAAAGACCCAACGCCTATACTAGGTCTCAAATAAGTCTATTTAAAAATTAAAACCAACCCATTTAAAGCCTAGCCAACTCTAAATAACTTGTGATCTGTTTGTTTTCTGATATATGAAATGGATTTTGGTGATTTAGTGTATTTTTTGTGTTTTACTATTCACTTGAATAATTTATCTATTTTATCCGTGTCCCCATATCTAAAATTTTCAAATGTGCCGTGTCCGACACACCGTATCTGTGTCTGTGTCCGACATACATGTCCGTTTCTGTGTAACTCAGTTTCTCCCTAAAAATTCTCTCTTTAAAAATTTATAGTAATTATCATTTTAAACCAACTAAACTTTCTAATTATAATAAACCTTTTTCTCCCTAAAAATTCTCTCCTCAAAAATTTATAGTAATTAAAATTCTAAAACGACTAAACTTTCTAATTATCTAATAAACAAATTCAAATATTTTTTTTTTTAAAAAAAACCCTCGTGCCTTGCACGGGGTATTGAGGCTAGCATGCAAGTATATATGAGACTGTAATTAGATATGCATAAGAAACTATAAAGAATGTATGAACATAAACCTCGGCTTTACCTTGCTCTCATCGAAATCAAAATCAAAATCAGCTAAAGGAGCCATATCTGGTACAGAATATTCTTCTAAACATTTGTAACTACCCAACGACCAGATTCGCATAACCTAGCATCCAATTAGTTAAATGAGGAGGTTAACGTGCATTCCCCAATAAGGGGTACAAAATTGATCATTTGGGACAACAATGAACTTCAAAAGCTTCTCGAACGCAATTTAAGGATAATATGAACTAGGCTAAACAAATGGCAATTCAATAAAGCATTTAAATATTTTTGGCACATTCTTAAAGACATGAATTATAATTAATAAAATTGTAAGTTTTCAGATACGAAAAACAATGCTCAATGACACACAAATGTTGAGAATGATTATGAGATTGAAATATTCCATATTTTTTTCCGATAGAGCTGATCAACATTAGATTGGTGTGTTCAGGTTCAAATGGTGAACAATGACTGCTATGGTAATCATGGTTCAAAATTTCGTATGTTCCATTCAGGTTCTGATAATTACTGGAACCAAGCCGTTTCGGTTTGCATCCATATTGTTTGGGAATGTTATCGTACTACTCTCGTTTTTTCAACTAACCAAAACATTCGGTCAAAAGGATTTTAAACCTTGATAGTAACAAGATTGAGCTACGAGTAAATCTAAAGTTTGTGTAATATAGACCAAGGATGTCAAAATCGTACGATTCATGATTTGAATCGTATCGTGCCCATTTCGATTTGAATCGTATCGTACAATCGTTATTAAGACTGAATCGCACGATTCAGTCCCTGAATCGTACCCTGAATCGTGAATCGCATGATTCAGACTGAATCACACGATTCAACTGTTCCTTAAAAACACGTGTATAAGCCTTTTTTTAAGTGATTGTTCTTTTTTTTTTCTTTTTTTTTTAATGCCTTATGGGTAACCACTTAAGGGTATATATGGTATTTTACCTATTTTTTACATATAAAAACAAACTAAAGCCCCCATTTTTATGTTATCTAACGTCAAAAGATGTGAATTGACTTAGATGATGATAGATGTACATGGAAATGTTTGGAAATTCATATATTTATAACTTCATTTCTTAATTTTATATATTATATATATACAAATATACTTCTTAAATTAAATAAAAAAAATCATAAGAATCATACGATTCACGATTCAATTCTATAGAATAGGATGATGTTTTGTGAGCATGATTTAAAAATGCTGAGTAGAACATCCTCACAAAAATCTGCTTTTAGATCATCTTAATGGTCCCTAGGAAGTATTCACTGCATATTCATGAGCCCATGCTAAAGTTTCAATCAATTCTTGCCAATATCCACGCCAGGAAATTAAGAACATAAATCCAGTAGCCCAAACAAGATGACATACCATTCCACGTCTCCAAAGAAGAATCTCACCAAAATGTTTATCGAGATCTTTATCGAAATCTCGTCGGCACTGATAGTTAAGTTTAGCCTACGCACTGATAGTTAAGTTCAGCCTACGCAAAGTTTGACAACCAGGATGGAAGACGCTTAGACGCCAGTCAGACAGGTTGGGACTTGAATTCCCTGCCAGGCTGACTGGGTCCATAACCTAATAATATATATGAAAATGGTAGGAAAAGTGAGGGTGGATGCGAGGGTCAACCCACTCAACCTAGGGGATCTATGAGAAAAACTAATAACTTTGTGAGCACATTCGGCAATTGTATAATTTCCATCCATCATGGCTTTATTTTTCAATATAAATAATGGCTGTCCATAGTCTCAATCAGTGTGGGCCCCATTGAATTCACTTACCTAACACTGATGAGATGAGCTAGCTCGCCCACCAAGGCAAGAAAGAATATATCCCGGCACTAGTTTCACTTCTACGCCTGCTAATAGTTGGATGGAAATGAACAGTAAAAGATTGACAGTCAGCCTATTAGGCTTTAGAGACGAGTTCACGCTTTGTCAGGTTCAGCAGAAGATATTCAAGCCTGTCAAACTTGGTCAGGCCCTAACTTCATCAACTTAACAACGTATGAGAACTATATAATCTAATATCATACTCATTTAGTTTACCCTTTTATTCTTTTTAAGTAAGAATGTAAGAGTAAAAACTAGTCCTACTTAGATTATTACAGCTTAAACTACATATTTTGGTAATCCTACCATATGTTTTAGCTAGAGTTCAAGTCCTTTTAACCACATCTTTTGGCTCAGGTAAGGAAAAGAAAAACTAGAAGCTTCTTTCTTTTGGCATCCAAATAAGTCAGGTCCTCGAAACAAGATTCAAAACCTTCAAGAATAGATAATTCCTCTATATAGACAAAAGCAGGGCACAGGGTACAAACAGAGAACTTTTTCAAATTTTCCTACCATAGTTTATGAATATTGTTAGGCTATGTATTTGATGGGTGATGGGATTAATTTGCTAAAAGCTTATTGGTTAAGAGCTTTCTCCATTGGAAAGAAAGTCACAAGATCAATAAATAAACAAGCGAAATTCAATTTACAAAACCCATACCTTATCCCCCAGACCTGTAAGAATCAAACCCATCTTCATTCGGCACTGATCGACTCTATATTTAAAAAAAGAAAAAAAGAAAATAAAAGAGAGTCAGCAGAGGGACTAGAAAATAAAGATTTAGATACATCCTTAAGCTATGTAATTTTGGTTTTAAGAATTCATTGAAACGTAATATATAAGCTTGTTGTAAGTCGGGAGAATTCCCCACTAATATTTATATTATATTTTCATAACACATAGAAGTCCACCAATGAAAGAATGGAACAGAGGTCCCCCACTTCAACAACCCTTGAATGATAAAAGCCTGTCATCAACATGAAGCAGGACTGTGAGTACCACCAGTAGTTGTGGCATCAAAATACTGATGTCATACTGGTAAACCTACATTTGAACCTAATAATATGCAACCACCATCAAATCGATGGACTGAAAATATTGACATATTAATTTAGAATAAAAAGTGAAAAGACAAGATAAGCAAGTTCACAAACTATCCAAGAAAGCACCATATTCATAAATCATAATAAATGAAGAATAACTAAACAAACAATATTGAACACAATGAAAGCCAGAACATACATTTAAAGGATCAATATATAGAGATACTAGAGAACTTCAAGAGGTCACAACTTTCGCTGTGATAATTCTAATCTAGAAAAGAAGTAGTTAAGGGTGCAAGGGTGGGCACACTCCAAAGCAAAGCAAGATGCATTATATGAGGAGAAAACTGTCAATATAAAGTATAGAAAAAAGCAAAAGCTAAATACTTAGTATATGAAACGTATTAAATTTATATATGAATATTTGCAAATATTCACGGCCAAAAATTATGTATGAATGTGCTTTGGTGTGATAGTGTAAGTGCAATCATATGAACAAATTTGCAATGGGGCCACATGTTTATGACTGCAAATGTTCACACCCTCTTTCACCAAATTCATATAGAGGCCACTGCAAATTAGCTTAATGATTGCGCATATACAACCACAACCAAAGCACATGCAATTATTCACGGCATACAAAGCACAACCTTAGATTTCTATTAGATGCAGCAACCAGTACTCAAGAAAGTAACATAACTTATAATAAGATAAAAGAAACTCAAAGCCCCTAGTTGATTGCCTAGATTTGAAGCTAGTCTCAGAGGCAGCATGAAGCAGCACATGTGCAAGGTAAATCGAAGTACAGGAAAGTGTCCTTTCAAGGTGGTTTATACAAAGAAGCGGAAACATGCTCTTGATTTAGTTCCTCTTCTTAAATTACTAGGCTATAGTGTTGCAGCTGACCAAATGGTAGATAAAATACAAGAAATTCATAAGGAGGTGAAATAAAATTTAGAAGCCACGAATTACAAGAACAAAGCACAAGCTGATAAACATCAGAGGAAATAAAAATTCGAATTAGGAGATTTGGTCATGGTGCATCTCAGAAAATTCGTTCCCAGCTAGCACTTACAATAAATTGAGGAAGGAAGAGATTGGACCTTTCCATATTTCCAAGAACATTAATGACAATGCTTATGTCGTCGAATTACCATCAGATATGAATATTTCCAGCACATCAATGTTTCTGACATTTATTCTTATCATCCGGATGGACCACTTTATTTGGATGAGAACTCGAGGGTCGTGTAGGGCCGGGCCTTTTGGCCAGTCGTGGGTTAATGAGAGTAGTAGTTATTAAGTTATTTTAATTCTTTAGGGTTATTTTCGTACTTTTGCTTTCTTTATGTTTTCATATTTAAGTTAAACATTCTCAAGTATTCTGTAGTTTTGATTACTGATTGAATATTAGAATAAAAACCCATGTTTCATCTATCATCGATTTTCTCTTCTTAAATCCTTTAGTTTTCTCCTACTTCGTGATTCTATTTTCTTCTCTTTGTGTATCTTTGAGGATCTTCGTATCCTTTCTTCTTATTCCTCTTACATATTCCATTGTGGGATATTACAGCAACCATCCATTTTATCTCTCTCTCTTTTACCTTCAAGTACCATTCTTGTTGCTACCCAGATTTGAAAGCTTATTTGTTTATAAAATTTGAGCACCACTGATTTCCAAACTTAATGTCACTTGCTGAAAAATCAAATCCTAGCTGATTGCATAAAAGCCCAACCTAATTTCTGGATTTCAAGAAAAAAAAAAGGTCCTTGTGTTTCTAAATCAAATTGTGAGGCCCCAAAATCTGACCTTTTTTTTTTATCAGAGCCCCAAAATCTGACCTAACACATTTAGAGGTTAAGGATACCTAGGGAAAGTTTTAGGCGGGGAATAGAGGTGAGAAAAGGGAGAGAATACGACCCAAATCTTGAAGTTTTTGTGACCCAAAAGGTGAGGAATGAGTGAGAGAGGCAGGGAACTAAAGCTAGAATCAAAATAGGCAGAATTGGGGCTTCTGTGGCTGTTTCGATCGTCATTCGCTGCCTCTCTTTTGTTCTCCTGTTTAGGGCGATTCTCCAAGGGATTTTGGGAGGTTTGCAAGAAGAACTTTAGGAGCTGATTTGGAAGAGGGTCCAAATTACCTAAGGTATGAATCCAACCTCATAACCTTCTTCTAAGTTATTTTGGGAGAAGATTACTAGGTTTCTAACCAAAACTTAATTTCTTAAGGTTGAGGGAGATCGTTTGAGTCCTCTCATGGTTGTCAAGGTGAGAACCTAACAACTAGATTCTTCTACAAGTTGTTTTGGTGGATTTTTAAAATTAGGGCTTTAACCAAAACTATTGGGTTTAGGAAGATGATGATGGTGAGTTAGATCAAGCTTCGGAGTGTTTTTTGTTGCCGTCTTGAGTGATTTATTTGGATGGATTTTTTTTTTTTTTTTTGAAGAGAATTCAAACTTATTAATGAAGCCGAAATGGCAAAAGAATGTACATCATAACATATAATTACATAAGTATCATCTGCTATAAACCTATATACCGCCAATCAGCTAGCAGTATCAAAAGCCTCCCCTTGTTGATCGTATACTCTCACCTAAGAAGGGATTCCCAAAAGAAGATAAAGTCATGGCACCTAGTGCCCTCAAAAAACTTTGAATGAGAGACCCACATGTAGATTAGGATTTTTGTATTAACTATAAATTTATCTATCAGCTCCTCTAATCCACCGAAAATTCTGTTATTTCTCTCTTTCCAAATACGCCATATGATCGCAAAAAAAGATACTTGCCATAACAGCTTAAGTTTCGGACTTTTACTTGGGCACTCCCATGATAATATGCACGTTTCCACTGATGCCGGAAACGCCCAAGACACATTAAACATTCCCAAAAAATGTGCTCACACTTCTGAGGCAAAGTTGCACGTGAAGAGTAAGTGATGTGCTGACTCCAAATCCGCTTTGCACATCAGGCACCTATTTACAGTCGTTATCCCACATCTTTGGAGTCTATCTTGTGTATGAATTTTATGTAGACTTGCCTCCCAAGTGAAGAAGCTCACCCTGTATTGTATTGGGGCTTTCCAGATGGTCGTGTAGACTGGGTTGTTACTTTGCCGTACTCCTAGTAATACCTCGTAGAAGGAGGATACTGAAAACATTCCATCTGTCCCTGTTTTCAAGATCAGCTGGTCTCCTATCTCTGTACACAACCTCACTGGTTCCAATTGTTCCAATAGGCATGATAGTTCGTCAAGCTCCCAATCATTAATATCTTGTCTAAATTGAAAGTCCCATCCCGAACTTCCATTATCTTCCACCCTCATTTCCTGAATTGCCGCCAATTTTGCTGAGGATATAGAGTACATTGTAGGGAATATGGATTTGAGAGGGGCGCTCCCCAACCAGTTATCTGCCAAGAAACTGATAGCAGATCCGTTGTTCACTTTGAATGCCGTATTCCTCTTATACTCGGGCCAAACATTCGTTATGCCTCTCCATACTGAGGATCCATATGCTTCTGTTACTGGCTTTGGCTCCAATCCATTAATCACGGCTCCATATTTGGCATCAATAATCCGCCTCCATAGTCTTGACCCTTCATTCCCGAAACGCCATAGCCATTTCCCAAGTAAGGCCACAATCATACTTTTGATCCTCCGGATTCCTAGGCCGCCTTACTTCCTCCCACGCCACGTTGTGTAGCTTCCTACTTTCATCCGTTGATCCCCACAGAAAGTCTCGCATCATCTTCTCGATTTTCTTCGCAATTGCCACTGGTATAGTAAACAGAGACATATAGTAAATAGGCTCGCCAAACAGCTTATAATTAAAGTGAGCCGGCTGACCTTGGATAAGAGGCATATCTTCCATTTTGCCAAGCGCACCCCAATTCGTTCCAGCACCGGGTCCCAAATAGCTTGGGATCTATATTGCGCACTGAGTGGCAGGCCCAAATAAGACGTTGGTAATCTTCCCACTGAACAACCAAAAATCCATGCAAATTTATGGATATCCACTTCTTCCCCGACCCCGTACACCGAGCTTTTCGTGAAGTTTATACGCAGCCCCGAAACCATCTCAAAGCACCATAGCAACCCATGTAGAGCCAGTGCATGATCCTCCTTTGCCTGCAAAAAGAATAGAGTGTCATCAGCAAATTGTAGGTGTGTAATAGTTGGGGCTGATGGTGATACTTGAAAGCCCGATAGGTATTCTAGGGTGGTCATTTGTCTCATCATTCTACTTAGGGCCTCCATAACCAGTAAGAATAAGAGTGGTGAGAGCGGGTCGCCTTGTCTTATTCCACGTGAGCTGCTGAATTGTTTTGTTGATTCTCCGTTTATCATTACTGAGAAGTTCACTGTTGATATGCAAACCTCCACCCATTTCCTCCACTTCTCTCCGAATCCCATTCTATCTAATAAGTAGTCCACGAACTTCCAATTCACGTGGTCATGCTTTCTCTATATCCGCTTTGAATAGGATTCCCGGCTCCTTCCTCTTCCTTTGTGAGTCAATGCACTCATTGGCTATCAATACCCCATCTAGAATCTGTCTCCCTTGGATAAATGCCCCCTGTGTGTCGAAGATGATTGAGTCTAAAACTCCTTTCAGCCGATCAGCCATGACTCTAGCTATTTGGATGGATTTTCTTTGAGAGTTTGAAGGAAATCCATGGTTTCGGGTTGTCAGAAGGTGTTTTCGGGAACAAAACTAGTTTCTTGAAGTTCTTCTGATTCAATTCACTCATCCTAAGGCAAGTTCACAAAACCAAGTTGTTTTCCCTAAATTTTGGTGGATTAATCTAAGTTTAGATTGGGGTTTGATATGTAAATGATCTTTTCCTTAAAGCATGGGACTTTTTATAAATCAAGTGATGAGGCTTATAGATTTCAATTGGAATTATTACTAATCCAATAATTGGAAAGGAATTTCAGATACGTTTATTTATTACATTGGTGATTGGTTAAGCCACTCTTTCCTGAACATTGTTAAATAACAGAGATTATAAACTTTTTAGAATGACATAATAAGAATAGATATAAAAAATTCATTAGAACTATTATAACATGAGTCAACAAAAGTACCTGATAGAGTGACCATTCCATTGATCAATACCAACAGAATCATTCTGTAAAGACAATCTATGCTGCTTCATAGCAATCTCCTCTAGATGCATCTTGAATGATGTCCCTAAACTAGTATCTACATTAGAAAGGCCTGGAGTATCCTGTTGTTGCTTCCAGTATTGCATTTTCAATAAATCAGATGTATGAACGACGTTATGCCTGTGGAAGAATGAAATAAAAACGGACATGAGCAAATGGTTGGAATTTGGATAAACAAAGAAAAGCTATACAAAAGTATATAAATAGTCAAAACCAACCGCAAAAGAGAATGCAGTCAAAGTACCTTCTACGTGATGCAGGTACCAGCTAATATCTTCTATAAAAATGAAGAAAAAAGCTTAGCTACTCATAATATAACATTAAGTACTAACAGGCTAGTTCCAACATTAGATTAAATTGTTTTGCTAATGCAGCAGCAGCAGAAAAACTCCCTCCCTTAGGCCTCAAGTTCATGGGACATTTCAAGCATAACTTCTTATCCACTTTTGTACAACATGGTTCTTTAAATCTAAAGCATCAGGGTCTGGATTACTCTGGTACTAAGTAGTTGGGCTCGGTCTGACTCGCCGAGTTACTCGCGAGTAACTCGGGGATCGGGTGTAGGCCGAGCCGATCCCCTACCGATCCACCGAGTCACCCTTGAGCCGAGTAACTCGGCGAGTTTGCACTGACTCGGGCGAGTTTTCAAACAATCTGAATCGGCGAGTCACTCGTTTGTGACTTGGCCCATAAACATTTAAAAAAAAAACCCTAAATCTAATCGATAGTTGAAGAGAAAAGGAGAAACAGAGGGAGAAAGGGAAAGGGAGAACCGGAGATCCCAAATCCAATCCGCCATTGTTGACAAGGTACGACTTCTTCTTCTTCTTCTTTCTTCGATTTACAGGCAGCAGCAGTAGCACGTAGCTGCTGCTGATTTTTTCTTCTTCTTCTTCTTCTTTCTTCGATTTACAGGCAGCAGCAGTAGCACGTAGCTGCTGCTGATTTTTTCTTCTTCTTCTTCTTCTTTCTTCGATTTACAGGCAGCAGCAGTAGCACGTAGCTGCTGCTGATTTTTTCTTCTTCTTCTTCTTCTTTCTTCGATTTACAGACTGCTGCTGCTGATTTCTTCTTCTTCTTCTTCTTTCTTCGATTTACAGGCAGCAGCAGTAGCACGTAGCTGCTGCTGATTTTTTCTTCTTCTTCTTCTTCTTTCTTCGATTTACAGACTGCTGCTGCTGATTTCTTCTTCTTCTTCTTCTTTCTTCGATTTACAGGCAGCAGCAGTAGCACGTAGCTGCTGCTGATTATTTCTTCTTCTTCTTCTTCTTTCTTCGATTTACAGGCAGCAGCAGTAGCACGTAGCTGCTGCTGATTTTTTCTTCTTCTTCTTCTTCTTTCTTCGATTTACAGGCAGCAGCAGTAGCACGTAGCTGCTGCTGATTTTTTCTTCTTCTTCTTCTTCTTTCTTCGATTTACAGGCAGCAGCAGTAGCACGTAGCTGCTGCTGATTTTTTCTTCTTCTTCTTCTTCTTTCTTCGATTTACAGGCAGCAGCAGTAGCACGTAGCTGCTGCTGATTTTTTCTTCTTCTTCTTCTTCTTTCTTCGATTTACAGGCAGCAGCTGTAACACTTAGCTGCTGCTGATTTTTTTTTTTCCTTTTTCTTCTTCTCTTCTTCTTCTCTTCTTCTTTCTTCGATTTACAGCAGGAATGGCGGTTTTTTCCCCCTTTTCTTCTCCTTATCTTTTCAAAATTTATGGGATATGGAGGGGGGGTAGGGATTTGTGATTGGGCTCGGCCGAGTCACAGCCGAGTGACTCGACCAGGATCGGCCTGACTCGGGGATCGGACTCTGGCCGAGTCTGATCCGAATCCGAGCCCGACTACTTAGCTCTGGTATGACAATGAGATGACTCAAATTTCAAATGGATCGGACGGTTCCAACCCAATACACCACAACATAAAAATCCAGAGTCCACTAACACTTTTGACCAATTAAAAGCAAGTTTGACAAATAATGTATCAATCCTTGACCTAGTTGAAGCCAAGAGATCAAATACGTGCTTGACTCTGATGAGGTTTACTTGTGTCAAACTGAGTTCATCTGGTTGGTGATTCACAGCACATTTCAATACCAGTCCTAACCAACTCGAAATCATCCGAGAATTTTAAAACCACCTCAAATTATCCAGATACAAATCTAATTCAATAAAGCCAATTGACAATAAGTGTAGGCCCATTCTCGTAAAAACAGGAGCCTAAATAATTGGCCCACGAAACATCACCATGTTCAAAGACAATGCTTCATCTATTTAGGGTCCACAACATGAAAAAAGTTTTGTTAGATGTTAGAGGTGGCACAAAATATAGATCACAAGGGTCTATGGCCTGTGGGTCTACTAGGAAGAGGGCACAGACCAAAAAACATCTCCACCACCCTTCCTCTCAGTTGTAGCATTAAAGACTCAAACCTACAGTCTTGTGGGAGTCCCGAATACATACACTACATAGAAGTTAGCCGAGTCTTGTTGGCATTTGGTTCAGTAATTGTATGTTAAACAAGTTTTTATGTGCTAAGGGAGACTATTTTAAAGAACAAGAAGAAATGATAAAATTAAGAAAACAGTTGAAACGCTACAAAGAAAGATACAAGCCTTGCAGCGATTAAATCTTGTAGAGGCCTGAATGGAGATTCTGAAAGGCAACCCGCCCACCAAAATGAGGAAATCATATGTCTTCCAAAAGGAGGATATGAGGAACAATTGAGTGAGGCATTAAAAACCCCTCCTACGTGCCCTTTGGTATGCAAACTACAGTCATGAAAATCAAGAAGGAAAGCACGCCCCAGCTCTTAAGTTTAAAATGTAAAGG
Organism: Macleaya cordata; assembly: GCA_002174775.1. Taxonomy (NCBI): domain Eukaryota; kingdom Viridiplantae; phylum Streptophyta; class Magnoliopsida; order Ranunculales; family Papaveraceae; genus Macleaya; species Macleaya cordata. The sequence goes on along the minus strand of MVGT01002814.1, from coordinate 48,324 downwards.
AGTTAAAATCAAAGTGTTTGGGATGATTCTGACAAGCAGTTCTCGGTCAAAGCAGCATATATTAGTTTTCGTATGGATGATCGGACAGCCTCCTTTCCCTCTAAAATGGTTTGGAGACCTGAACCTCCATCAAAGGTTAATTTTTTTGTTTGGGCAGCAGTACTTCGCAAGATTCCAACCCTTGACTCGCTCCAATGGCGCAGTTTTTCTTTCGCCAACGGATGCGAATTATGCGGTAAGCAAGGAGAGTCGGTGGATCATATTCTGATTCACCGTGAGTTGGCATCTCAAGTGTGGAATTTCTTCATCGACTCCTTTGGCTTCCTGTGGTGCTGTCCTAGGAGCCCAGGTTATATGCTTCGCGCGTGAAATGGCTGTAAGTTCTCGAAGCATGGTCGCAAGCTTTGGAAACTCATTCCACACGCGGTGTTTTGGGTCATTTGGAAGTCCTAGAATGAGATGATTTTTCAATCAGCCTCCTACTCGTTACATGATGTTGTCCTTAAAATTAATGGTGTGTTGTATGGGTGGGGAAAGGGGCTGGGTGTTGTGAGTCAGTTCCACTTCTAGGATTTTGTCTTTTCTTGGGAGCGGGTCGTCCAGGCGCGGTAGACTTAGCTCCTCCTATGACTGATCTTATTCTTTTGTAAATTCTTCTCTTTTCTTATATATTCATTCCCGTTTCAAAAAAAAAATCAAAGTGTTGATTTCAACGAAAAAGGCATGCCGAATACTTTCTAGTGTATTGCAGCAAGACACTAATCTTGAATGAATTTCAAAGTTGACAAAATTCGAGATATCACATACGACATGATAGAGTTTTATGATTTAGACATGATTCCCATGTACAAGGAGTTCATTCTAAACAATCTAAAAATGTCATCGCAAAGCAATATTGTGGGGCTGACCATTATTGTTCTTGTGCAGCAGAGAGAAATCCATTTTTGTTGCATTCAGTCAATAAAATTCCTTCTTTTAGTTTGCATCAATTTTATTGAAACTCCATCAGTATCTAACTTTTATATATCTATCAAAGTAACAGAAAACAAGAAATAAAAATTCTAAATTAAGAATCATCAAGTTCAAAATCTAAAGTTTTAGGGTTTTAGCTTTTTTCTAGAAGTTGTTTGTTTTCCAGTGACCAAATTATGATAAGACAGAGTAGGAATACAATTACAAAAAACAAACAAACCAGGATTTGCAGACGGAGGAACAGCGGATGAGGTCGAAATGGTCGAGATACGAGAAGATGAGGCAAAGAATGTCGGAGGACTGAGTTGTAATTGTAGCAGCAGCTCTTGATGATGATGATGATGATGATGATGTTGATGAGCTCCTGCTCCTCATCCTCATCCTCCTTGCCTCGTTCTTCAACAACGACCTTTCAACAACGTTTTGCGATTCCATTCATCCGCAATCGTACCAACTCTCTGAAAACGCCCAAAGACAACTGTGCTGCTCGAGACAAATCCCAACTTACCCAAAAAAAATAGTAATAACAACAAGAGCTACTATGGGCCAGGTTATAGACCATTGTTATTGACACTACCATTTTTTATCCCTTATGACTTAGCCCAATTTTTTTTCAAATTTTGATTGGTAATAATATAAATTTTTTTTATATAATAAAATATATAGGAGTTTTTTATCTCCACCCCACAACCCAAAATACACCATTCATCTTCATCTTCCCTACCACCGGCAACCACCAACACCACCGCCGGCAATCGAAAAAAATTATTTTATTTTTTCCTGATTCACAACTTTCCCCACCTCCTTCCACCACTACCATCACCGTCCCACCACCAGCACCACTACCACCGTCCCATCACCATCACTACAACCCAAATCTGAAATTTTTTTCAAATCTGAAATTTTTTCTCCAGATCTGAAATGAAAAAGGTGAGAGAAAGAGAGGAAGAGAGTGGGTAGAGAGAGTAGGTAGAGAGAGGGAGGAGTTAGAGAGAAAGAGGGGACAAAAAAAAAAGAACAGATCTGAAAACCTAATGCTCGTAGTTGCAGCAAGGAGCGCTATAACTAATGCTCGGAGTCGCGACAAAGAGCATTAGTGTATATGCTCGTAGTTGCAGCAATGAGCGCTATTACTAATGCTCGGAGTCGTGGCAAAGAGCGTTAGTGTATATGCTCGTAGTTGCATCAAGGAGCGTTATAAATCAGGTCTTAATTTTGAGCTCCTTGATGCAACTACGAGCATATACACTAACGCTCTTTGCCACGACTCCGAGCATTAGTAATAGCGCTCCTTGCTGCAACTACGAGCATATACACTAATGCTCTTTGTCGCGACTCCGAGCATTAGTTATAGCGCTCCTTGCTGCAACTACGAGCATTAGGTTTTCAGATCTGTTCTTTTTTTTT